>APFE031614700.1:33577-116019 GCA_000404065.3 Pinus taeda | reverse complement strand
GTTGGAATGGTGGAAGCATTAGACTTGAATGGCTCCTTGAAACCCATGTGCAATATGCAAAAACTGAGATAACAAATGAGAAAGAACAAGAGCAATAACCTCAAGGATTAGCCTTTTGAAATGTTGTATTTCCTGTTTTCTTGACATGGAGGCTTTGCTGCTTGTATTTTTGTTGCTGAAAATACAATTTTTAAATCACTAGAAACCCAAATTGAAATCCATCATAAAAAAACCCATGTTTTGAACTACAATTTGTACAATAGATTTAGATTTTGTACAATACAAAAATAATGGATGGGAAAAATGATGACATTGTTCAATCATCAATGTCCATGATTGTCAAAATTGAAGATATATGCTCAGATTATCCCTCAAATCTGCCCAAAAATTCCTTGAAATCTGCCCAGAAAAATCTACGAATCCTCTACGGAATGTCCTTGAAATTTGTCTGGAATGCCTTGGGGATGGCCAACAAGTTCCTAATAGTTTAGGGACGTTTTTTAAGGGTCCACAAGTCCTTAGAACATGGGAACACAGGGTACATGAGTTTTTCGTGGGAGGATGGTTCCCTGTGCAACAAGGACTAAACTCACTTTTATAAAAGCCACTTCATTTTAATAATTCCATCAATTAAAGTGAATTACTAAGGTAAATATTTTGGATGACATACACATGTCTTGACACTTAGAGCTATGTGGAAGTTTTTGTTTGATGCTACAAACATCAATATTCCCTCTTAGCAAGGAAGGAACTTCTTGAAAAGCCAGTTGGAATTGGCTTTCCTTTCAATCTTAACATAATGTTCTACTTTCCTTTCGATCTTAGCATAGTGTCCTACGCATCATTCTCCACCATGGCATTCCTCCAAACCTGTTTGTCTACTGCTTCTTCAATGATGCCACTCAATAATGCCATATAGTTCAGAAACTTCTTTGGAGGCTTTCTCCCCCAAATGTGCTCCTTAGAGCCTCAACATGCTCCTGAGCATCCTTCAATGTCTACATAAACCACCTGGGTCTCCTAACAAAACTCGGAGGAGCTATTGACTCCTCCGTCCCACCTAAAGTCTAATTCCCTAAACTAGAGGTTGTTGCATGTTGTCCATCCTTCCAAGCCTCCTCCTCGTCCTTGGTCATTGATAGTGGGTCATTTGACTTCCCATATACCATGTTCTCCTTGAACTTTACATCTCTACCCACACCTGTCTTCCTTTGTGTTGGAATGAAGATCCTTTAAGCCTTTTAAGTTTTGTTGCACCCCACAAATATGCCTTTCTCTTTTGCAGGCTTCAACTTCATTCTCTTCCCCATAGGGCTTGGATGTATACTAGACAACCACAGATCTGGAAGTGCCTTATATATGGTTGCACCCTAGTGAATGTTTCCTTTACATCCTTTTCCTTGAATATCCTATGAGGATTCTTTTTTTGAATACTGATGTATTACATACCTTTGCCCAAAGAGACATGGGCAAATCTTGGCCGGGAATCATAACTTTGGTAGCTTGAATGATATATCGCTTCTTTCTCACCGCAACCCCATTTTTGCTTTGGGTTGCATGAGACTGTCAACTCCCTCTTAATTCTTGGCTTGCAAAAATCCTTGAAGTCATTGGAAGTGTACTCACCCCCATTATCTTATGTCAACTCCCGAAGTTGACATAAGGCCTCATCCTTGGTCTTCATAAAGAAGATCTAGGTTTTCCTAGAAAAGTCATTAATGAAGGTCACAGTACAATTCCCCATGATTGATGTCACTGACATCAATCATCACACATTTGAATGAACGAGATCCAAAATACCCTTGGACCTACATTGCTTCTTGGAAAAACAACCTTGACATCCTTGCTAAGTGCACACGCTTTGTACATGCCCTGCTGTTCAATCTTGAAATTTGGAAGTCTAGTTACAATCCCCCTCAGAACCAACAATGCCTTATAGTGCAGGTGTACCATCCTCCCGTGCCATAACTCACACAGGTTGTCATTGACTTACTTTGCAATATGTATAAATTGCTCTGTCTAATGCCAATGACAACTGTTGTGTTAGGGCTAGATCTCTTTAGACAAAGGAGTACTTGCCCTTTCGAAACATGGTGAGAAAGCCCTTATCCTCCATAATTGAGTTTGAGATTAAATTCTTCCTTAGTCTTAGTACATATAGCACATCCCGAGCCTCCAACGAACTACCTAACTCAAGTTGGAAGTTGGAACAAAATTGTCCCCTACTCCTTCACTGCATACTTGGCATCATCACCAAGCTACATGAATCCTCGAGTCTTTCTCCGACAGATTGCTAAATAGCTCCCGTGCTTCTGTTATGTGATGAAATGCACCATTTTCCAATTAACATGCACTCCTGGTGATTGTGTTGGTAGAAAGACAAAAAACTAGCAATAAATCCTTTTCAAGCTTCACAACGGAGTCATCCAACTAAGTTTTTGTTGATGTTGCTATCTACTGCATTTTTCCTTTACCTTGTTTCTTCTTTGGACACTAAGAAGCATAATGTTCGTCCTTGTGCATATGAAACACTTGATATTGCTCAAGTCTTTCTTCTTGCCTGATTGTGAGGTTGAACTCTCACCTCTACCCTTCTTTTGGAACACTTTCCGTTGCCCTTTCTTGCGACTGACTGTAAGAATTTACAGGGTGAGTTCCTCAAACAGAATACCAAAAGGACACTGCTCACAAACAGATCACATATCAATACACCAATATTTTGACGTGGTTAAAACCCTCAGAGAGGGAAACAGTCCACGGCCTGCGCCAACGTGGCTACTACAGGCAATTTATTAATAAAAGAATGAAAATTTACATAAGCTTTTCTCATGCACGGTTAACCTACAAATGACCCTCCATGCGCTTTAAATAGAATTCATGGACCAATCGGGTGTCAAGCCACGGATCAAGTGTCGGTAATACGAGGAGAGAATGAACCGTCGGATCACTACATATCGTGACCGTCGGATTGTAATTTACAAAATGTACAACGGTAAAGACACACACTTTACCTAACTCTAACCTAACTCTATACTAGACCAAGTTGAACTTAACTATTCCTATGTGTCGGAATATCCTAACATCCCCCCTTAAGAACAACTTGGGATAGGATTGAAGGATTTACAAATATGACACAATAGGAGAAGGAAGGAGGCACTAGAGCTAGGTGAGATTTTCTATGGATCAACACGAAATCACCTAGACCGGGTTTCGCTGCGAAAACACCTAAAACTGACTTATGCACTACGAAATCACCTAAAGAGCTTTGTAGCACATAATAACCTTTGAACAGAGCTGACACATGGAAATTGTGTGAATTATGAGACTAGAGGTGAATGAGAATGCATAGTGGACTCTTAAGACTCAGACTCTAAGGCAAACAAAAAATCATACTTAGACTAGCACCGAACCTTTACCATCAAACTAGGATGAGAAATTTTGGCATTAGATTTATTAAGTGATAACACATGACATCACTAAACATAAAGAATGGTAATTATATGAAAACAATGTAGCAACCTTGGGGGGATATTAAAATCTGAATGAGAAAGAATACTAGTAGTTCTTCTAGAATCTGATATAAGCATTCTAAAACTCAGATGGATCCTACATGGACCACTGATTCCTAAACCATATTATGATGTGGAAAAAGACCATATAGGGTTCTAATTTAGTTTCCTGGTTTCAATCAATTTATTGTGTCTCTAATATTATTCTTTATCTGCAAAGCGACCAATGTAATTTTTTTTGTAGGTAAAAGAAAGAAAGAAAAGTTGTTGATTTATGGGAAGGAATTAGGGTTATAACTTGCACAACTAGGGTTTCAATTTGCAAGCGAGACGGTTCTTTACAAGCTTCAAGAAACATTCAACAAAATCAAAGGCACAACATAAAAGGATGGTTCGATGTGAGTGAGGCAAAGTTGCAGGAAAATGGGCTTGTCTCTTAACTCGAAAGCATCAAGTACAATGGGTGTTTGGGATTTCAAAAGCCCTTTTGTACCCTCCTCATAACTTCTCTTCCAACATAATGTAAATATTTCGCATCATAATACCAATAGCTATGTTGATTCAATTATGTAATAATCACTAGACATGAGAAGGCAGTGAGGAAGTTCAAGACTCATGAGGGTAGGAAAAAAGTCACAGTAGGTGAACAATCACCTCATCTCTATAAGTATACCCTCATGCCTCATTTGAAGAGGGGGAACTTTTAGCACTTGAGATAGGAATAACATTAAATAGTTTATTTCTGCTTGAGAGCTAGAGGCACACAACTCTTGGTAGCTAGTACGGTGTGTTGGAGTGAGGCTAGGGTTTTTGCATTGGATAATGGTACGAGAAACCCATATTCCATTGTTGGGATTTTATGAATTGCAAGATGTGTACTTGTATTTAAAGTAGCATTAATAATAATTTCTTCATTTATGGCACTAATTTTTGTGCTTACTCATAATGGTTGTATTGGATGTCTGGTATTTTCATTGTATTTGTATGTGTGCTTTCATACAGGAAATATGGTATGGACTAGTTTGTAGTTGTTGTATGTATGTTTGCTTTAGAATCAGTACTTACTTGTTCCACTCCATGTCCGTGACCCTTTTTGAACTAATTTGCAATTAACTTCTAGAGTGTTCTTGTTCATAAGTGTCTGAGGTGGTTTTGGCTCACTAATCCTTCTCATGGCATACTTGTTTGTTCGGTTGTGTTATATTCTTTCCGCGACTAGCCCACGTAGTTAACCGGGGGGTTAGAAGGGGGGCGGAGCCCCCCCCCCCCCCCCTGCGCCGATTGCGTAGCAAGGGGAGTCATAGGGGGTTTGAGGGGTGCAGGTAACCCCACTCTATGGGGTCTAAGGTAGTTCCCTAGAAAATTTTGGTTTTGGACCCTATGTTAGGTTGGGCGGACCTATCTATGGTTGTGTGCATGATTTTCGCACATGGTTTTGAACATGATGGTTTTCGGTCCATGGTTTTGGACGTGATGGTTTTCGGTCCATGGCATTGGATGCTTCGGCATGTATAAATATGTATTGTAAAATTGAAAGGAATATAATGAAAAATCAAGCTGGTAGTCCCGGTTTTAGGATCCATGGAAAAATATCTATGTATATGTGTTCTATGTGTTATGATCTTGCATTGTTTATTTTCTGTGTTTTAGAATTAGTATGCAGGTAATTTCTGTACAGGGTTAAAACCTACATTTGGTATCAGAGTTGTTTTGGCTTCAAGGGGATGCCTTTGTTGCTGAGGGGTTTCGCTCAAGCCTGTGGTAGACCCTGTTTAGTGGGAGATTTGTGGGATTGATTCTAGTGGTGAAAGAATATGTTGTGCAGTGGAAAGATAGAGATCAATAAATTTAATGTTCAGAGTTTTGAGTTATGGAAACTCAAGATGGAGGATTTGTTGGCAGATAAAGATCAGTGGATCACGGTAGATCCAAGTACTAAACCAACGGGAGTGTCCGATGAAGAATGGAAGAAGTTGGATCAGAAGGCAAAGAGCACAATAAGATTGTGTAACTCAGATTGAATATTGTTGAATGTATCAGGGGAAGCTACCGCGAAGGATTTGTGGGACAAGTTAGGGACTTTGTACCAATCTAAGTCTCTGGTGAATAAACTGTTCCTATGGAAAAAGTTGTATAACCTGAGGATGAAAGATGGAGACTCGGTGACAGAGAATCTGAATGCATTTAATACTGTGGTAAGCCAGTTATTATCGGTTGATATTAAAATTTCAAATGAAGATAAGTGCATAATTTTTTTGTGTTCTCTACCAGATTCGTGGGATAGTCTGGTTATTGCAATAGGTAGCAATGTAACTGCCTTGCAGTTTGATGAAATAGTTTCATCCTTGCTAACAGAGGAGACGAGACGGAAAAATATGGAGAGCTAGAATGGTGATGCCTTGTCTGTACGAGGACAGTCCCAGAACAGAAACAAAAACAAGTCATTGAGTGGGAGATATAAATCTATAGGGAGATCTAAATCTCTAGGAAAACATGTAAAGGTTGTGTGCTAGAAATGCAAAAAGGAAGGGCACTACAAAAGGCATTGTAAATCTAAAGCTCCTGACAAAGGAAAGGGATCTAATGATGCTTCTTCTGCAAAGGCAAAAACCACCTTTGATGAAGGTGGGGATGTGTACTTGGCTTCTTCAAGTACACATGTAGATCATGAGGCGTGGTTGATTGACTCAGGTGCATTCTTTCACTTCACTCCCCATAGAGAGTGGTTCTGCGAGTATGAGAAATACGATGGTGGTGATGTCTTCTTCGGGGATGATAGGAAGGCTAGAACCATTGGTCGTGGAAACGTAAAGTTGAAGTTGCAAGGTGGAAGGGTTAGAACACTTCCGGATGTTATGCATATTCTTGCATTGACCAGAAATCTGATTTCTGTAAGCAAGTTGGATGATGCAGGTGTAAAAACAGTGTTCGAGAAGGATACCTGCAAGACGGTTCGGGGAGCACTAGCATAGATGCGGGGAGTTCAGATTGGAACTCTATACAAGCTTCAAGGTAGCACAGTTGTTGATGGGTGCAACATTTCTATGGTTCCTGAAAGTGGAGCAGAAAATCTACTAGTCTCTGGAGAGAAGACCATGTTGTGGCATCAAAGGCTTGGACATATTGGAGAGAAGGCCCTTCGAATACTTCATGGTAAAGGTATGGTAGAAGGTATGAGTAATAGCTCTCTGGATTTTGATTTCTGTGAAAATTGTGTATATGGGAAGCAAAATTGGGTGAGTTTCCCCTCTGGTGGTAAGAGGGCAAAACATATATTATAGCTTGTGCATAGTGATGTGTTTGGACCTGTAAAGGTTCCATCACTGGGTAAGTTTGTGTACTATGTATCATTTATAGATGGATTCTCAAGGAATACATGGATATATTTACTTAAGAAGAAATCTGAAGTCTTTGACAAGTTTAGAGAATTCAAGGCTTTGGTGGAAAGCCAAACAGAGAAGAAGATAAAGGTGTTGAGGATAGATAACGGTGGAGAGTTTTGCAATAAGGAATTTGAAGAATTCTGTCAGAAGTGTGGTATAGCACGGCAGAAGACTACTCCATATACACCTTAGCAAAATGGAGTTGCAGAAAGAATGAACAAGACGTTGATGGAAGGGCAAGAAGCATGCTCAGTGGTGCCGGGTTAGGATAGGAATTCTGGGCAGAGGCGGTGGATACTGCATGTTACTTGGTCAACAGGTCACCTTCATCAGCGTTGGAGGATAAGACTCCACAAGAAGTATGGACTGGTAAGAAACCCTCTCTTTCACATCTGAGGGTATTTGGATGTGATGCATATGTACATGTTCCAAAGGAGAAACGAACCAAGTTGGATAGTAAATCTGAAAAGTGCATCTTTATTGGGTATAAGGTTGGTTTAAAGGGTTATAAGCTTTGGAACCCAGTAACAAGGAAGGTTCTGTACAACCGAGATGTGGTGTTCAGAGAGGTGAAAGGTGTTATTAAACATGAATTCCAACCAAAGGAACCTAAGAAGATAGAGTTTGAACTAAAGGAGGAAGAATCAGACTCTGTAGCAGAGGAGGAATCAAAAGATGAAGAGCCACAAACTCTAGCTGCGAGAAGATCAGTTCGAGAAAGAAGGCAGCTAGAAAGGTATAGTCCATCTGCTTTTTGTTCAAATTTTGCTTTGTCTGTTACTGATGATGATCCCAAAACTATGAAGGAAGCAGCGGATTCAGAGGATGGGAAACTCTGGAAAGAGGCCATGGTTGATGAAATGGCATCTTTGCACAAAAATGAGGCTTGGGATCTGGTGGAGTTGCCGGCTGGAAGGAAACCCATTGGCAGCAAATGGGTGTTCAAGAAGAAGACAAATGCAGAAAGGAAGGTGGAGAAATATAAAGCTCGGTTGGTAGCAAAAGGTTATTCCCAGGTGCCGGGAATTGATTTTGGTGATATTTTTTCTCCTGTTGCCAAGGTAACTTCTATTAGATTACTTTTATCTGTTGCCGCTGCTTTTGATTTTGAGGTAGAACAGATGGATGTGAAGACAACATTTCTTCACGGGGATTTGGAAGAGGAAATCTACATGAAGCAACCTGAAGGCTTTGCGGTGAAGGGTAAGAAAGAACTAGTATGCAAGTTAAAGAAGTCTTTGTATGGGTTAAAACAGTCACCAAGGATGTGGTATCAAAAATTTGATACATTTATACGGGGACTTGGCTTCACCAGAAGCAAAGCAGATCACTGTGTGTATTTTAAATTAATTGGTGACCGTGTTATTTATCTGGTCTTGTATGTGGATGATATGTTGTTGGTTGGAAATGACAAAGAAATTATCCAGGATTTGAAGACCCAATTGTCCTCCAAATTCGACATGAAAGATCTTGGTGCTGCAAACTATATTTTGGGCATGGAAATTAAAAGAGATCGGGCAAAGAGGAAGCTCTGGTTAAACCAGAGGAAGTATGTCGAGACAATATTGCAGAGGTTTAATATGCAAGATAGTAAACTGTTGAAGGTTCCTATTCCTATAGGTGTAAAGTTATCTGCTGAACAGTGTCCCAAGACATAAGAAGAGGAACAGGACATGTCCCGTGTTCCATATGCAAGTGCAGTCGGTAGCCTAATGTATGCAATGGTCTGTACTAGACCAGACATTGCACATGAAGTGGGAGTATTGAGTAGGTTTATGTCAAAAGCAGGAAAGGAGCATTGGATAGTAGTGAAGCAGGTTTTCAGGTATTTGCGTGGCACTAGTAATTATGGTTTGTGTTACCAAGGAAGACCAAGATTGCACAGAGTGTTGGATATTTGTGACTTTGTTGATGCAGAATGGGCTGGAGATTTGGATCAGAGAAGATCTACAAGTGGGTATGTGTTTAACTGTTAATTTTAGGTATGTTCTATACCGGAGCAATTTATTCAATTTCTTTTCCATATTAGCAATCACATCAGAATAAAGATAAACTGCAGATAGAACATAAATATAAAACGCAGAAGACAAGCCAAGACAAGAGGACACAAGATATGGCGCGAGCCAAGGACAAACCCCACAATGTGTGGGGAAACCCTTTGATCAAATCTTCTTTTATCTTCAAATTTTAGCATAGAAAGAGAGAGAGAGAGATAATACATTTACAACAAAAATCAACACTTTGACTTATCTAGATCTGAGCATAAATCATTTCCTATAATGATCAGATCAGTTGAAGACATTCTATTTCAACTAAATCTCCTAGGTGACGACTTCACCTTTCCATTTTGTTCATCTGTTGCACCTTACCATGTAGCATCATCATGCTGCATCATGCATCTTCATGCTACTCATGATCACTGTGCTGCCCATACATCAAGTTGTCCATGACTTCATACTTCAGCTGCTCATGCATCATCATGCTTCATGCTACTACAACAATTTTCCTTTGTTGATATCAACCTTAGATACTTGTTATGGCTTGCAGCATAGCAAAGAAGCTAGGTTGTGTTTCCATGCAATCCCATTATACACAGTGTATTGGTATTCCTCCAATACCATGACTGCGTTTACTTCTTCATCACTGCGGATTGATGATAGTGGCACCCTTGTCTTGTTAACCAGCGTATGACTACCCAGCATATATATAACCATGACTCCAACGTATATATAAGACTGTCGAGTGATTACATTACTACAGCGTATGACTATCCAGCGTTTACATATAACCATTACTGCAACGCATGACTGTGCATACGTATGATTGTCCGTGCAGAGAATAGGGTTTCCAGCATATAAGGTCTCAACATATAAGTGTTGTGCGTATGTGTAATATTATGACTGCGTTCACCTGAGACTTCATGTCCTTAAACCATGCTGCCAAATCCTACATATATATATATATATATATATATATATATATATATATATATATATAGATATATATAATAAAGATAGATAGATAGATAGAATAAGTATATATATATATATATATATATATATATTTATATATATAATATATATATGCCTCCACTACGCTGCCAGAATCCTTCATATATATATGTATCTCTTAAACTATGCTCCCAGATCCTACGTTCTATATTTATGTGACTTCCCACTTATCTGTGATTGTGTTCCTCTATGACTGCATTTACATAATGAATATGACTTCTGCATTCCAATATATGTGTTCCATACAGTTGTTGTCGTTCCATAATATATGACTGCGTTTACATACATATGCTCATTCCCATATGTGTATTATAATTGTGTGGAGGTATTATCCATAACCAATGTAATCTGAATAGCGTAATGTGTCCATTGTATCTATTATGAACTGCATATATGAACCATAGCGTGAACTACGTATATATATGTCCACGTCTCTCTTAAACTATGCTACCAGACCTGCGTGTTAGGTCTTTTGTTGATGCGTATTTTACATAGATGAATGTGGCTTCATGGTCCTTCATGACTAGCGTTATGACCGCAGGTCTTCCAGGAGCAGATTCTCACATTGATTGCGGCTAAGGCACGTTTAAACTGTGGCTAGGGCATAGTAGAACTGCGGCTAGATCATCATCTCCACAACGTACAGCAACTAGGGCATCATCCAAGGCCAGTGTATTCTTCTTAGTGTCTCTCCTTCACCAATAACCCAAGACGTGGAGAGGAGGAGATCACTTGAAGAATATGTTATGTTAATGACTGCAAATCCTCTCTTATTTATACTAAAAGCGGATTATTGAATAGACATCACGATTGGGCTTCTAGAGCCTACATAAGAGCTGGTCGGCTTGATAATAATTACATAAACAAAATAAATTCATATCTTCATAAACACTTATCGGAATCGGATGATCTTTGGATCAATCCTACACCTCTCGACGAGAGGGATCCAATAAAAATATCGTCTGCCATAAATAAGCTAACCCACATGGAGTTTGGCCCTAGTTTCCAATTTAACACTCCCTCTCAACTAGGGAGAACTCCATTCGATGATCCATAAGTCCGACTGTACTATCTCTGCCATTAGTGCCCTGCACTGCTCTACTCAGCTCTGCTGGCTCTGCTCTTCTCTACAGGCTCTGCTCTACTCAGCTCTGCTCTGCTGGCTCTGCTCTGCTTTGTTGGCTCTGCTCAGCTCTACTCAGCTCTGCTGGCTCTGCTCAGCTCTACTTAGCTCTGCTGGCTCTGCTCAGCTCTACTGGCTCTGCTAAGCTCTGTTGGCTCTGCTCATCTCTACTAGCTTTGCGCTGCTCAACTCTGCTCAGCTCAGCTCTACTCAGCTCTATTGGCTCTGCTTAGCTCTATTGGCTCTGCCGGCTCTGCTGAACTATGAAGAAGAAGAATTGATCAACAATGTCTCATACCATTCTCCACTAACCTGAAGTCAGTCTCCAAGTGCGTACTACTGGTCCTAGACCAGTCTCAACCGACCCGAAGTCAGCTTCATAGTAAGTACCACTCCTACCACTGGTCCTAGACCAGTATCGCAGTCTCAGAGAGTGTATTACTGGTCTTAGACCAGTCTCAATCGACCCAAAGTCAGCGTCATAGTGTGTACCACACTCACTGGTCCCAAACCAGTACTGTACTGACACAAAGTCAGTCTCGAAGTATGTACCACTAATCCTAAACCAGACTCAGCCGACCCGAAGTCAGCATCATAGTATGTACAACTCCTACCACTGGTCCCAGACTAGTATTGCAGGCTCAGAGAGTGTACTACTGGTCCTAGACTAGTCTCAACTGACCCAAAGTCAACGTCATAGCATGTACGACTCTCACTGGTCCTAGACTAGTCCTGCACAGACACGAAGTAAGTCTTGGAGTATGTACCACTGATCCCAGACCAGGCTTAGCTGACTCGAAGCCAGCGTCATAGTATGTACAACTCCTACCACTAGTCCCAGACCAATATCATAGGCTCAGAGAGTGTACTACGGGTCCCAAACCAGTCTGAACCAACCCGAAGTCAGCGTCATAGTATGTACGACTCTCGCTAGTCCCAGACCAGTCCTGCACTGGCACGAAGTCAGTCTCAGAGTATGTACCACTGATCCTAGACCAATCTCAGCTGACCCGAAGTCAATGTCATAATATGTACAACTCCTACCACTTGTCCCAGACCAGTGTCATTGTTCCCAGATCAATTGAGGTCATCCTAGCGTAGGGAGTATGGTAGATACAACGATGCATCCATCGGTACTACCATGGTCCCTAACTTCATTTCCCTGCTCATTGATCAGATGAGAGGTACTTCCCATGAGTCCCAGACTGCATGGGTAGGATGCCTCGACAGGAGAACAAATCAATCTTGTCCTCATAGGAGAACACATCAATCCTACTACAATCGCCATGGAGAACACATCAATCCAAGCCGCCATGGAGAACACATCAATCCAGGCTGCCATGGAGAACACATCAATCCAGGCCTCACAGGAGAACACATCAATCCTACTACAAACTCCATGGAGAACACATCAATCCAGGCCTCACAGGAGAACACATCAATCCTACTACAAACGCCATGGAGAACACATCAATCCAGGCCTCACAGGAGAACTAATCATCCTGCTACATAGGAGAGAGAATCATTATATTCCACAAGAGAGCGAATCATCTTGTCCCACAAGAGACCGAATCATCTTGTTCCAGTGCGCACCACTAGGGGAGGGTGAGTCACCCTATGGTCGTATGTTGCTCCAATAAGAACTGCAAGCCCCCATAGCTCCTAAAGCTCAATGTATGCAACATGCAAGACCCTTGTACAAGGGTTTCTTGAAGACTCCAAGTCGTTTGGGAAAATCACAAATTTGATCTTTCCACAGGGCTCTGACAAAGTGTATCGACTTGTACTTCATCTTAATGCAATGGAGCCTCCTTGCTCATCAACTTACCATATCCCAGATAAGGCAGTATCTGATGTCTACCTACTGGAGCAATCATCAAATACAGGATTTCTCAATAATCGAATCCCACCTCTGGTTGTCATAGAGAATCACAGTGGTATTCATCATGTGTACAAACAGCTCACTGAAGAGCTTCAGCAACCAGACTACCTCACAGAAGGCCACACTAGCAGCAATGTATTCTGCCTTGGTGGTGCTCAGAGTCTCCGACTTCTTCTTCCTCCTCATCCAGGATATCGAGGTGGATTCCAAAGAGAAATAGCACTTAGAAGTGCTCTAATGATCCTCCACATTGCCTACCCACTCATCATATCATGTGGTTTCATATTTACGGCAGTGTATCTCAATCCATGAGAGATTGTGCCCTGAAGATATCTCAGAAGATTCTTGGCACCAATCCAATGATGCTCAACCAAATATGAGCTTACCATGCTAACTGCAACACATATGTCCAGATGAAGGTTCTCCAAGAACATCAATGCGAATGAGTTTATGAAACTCAGAGGCATTTCCCAAATCAGGTCCGACATCACTACCATATAACTTCTTGACAGTTAAGATCCTCGAGGTAGTCACAGGCTTGCAGCTTATCTTTCCACATTCAGAATCCAACTCCCTCTGTCTCCTATAAATGAGAGGGTCTGCACCTGTCATACATAGGTGCCAATACGAGAGGTTTATCATCCACAACTTTTGAGTAATGGTTTGGATCAGTTTTACTCCTAGTGAATCTTAGCTGCATTAGACAGCTATCAATCCTCTCATACTACGCCCAAGGTGTTTTGTTTCAAGCCATAGAGGGCTTTCTTCCACCTGTATACATGAGATTCCCGATCATGAGTCTCAAACTCCTCGAGTTGTTCCAAGCCTATGGACCTGCTGCATGAGGGGAATGGTCCCCTTATAATATTTTCCTTCCGTACATTTCAGACATGTACCTTCATGCTCCTTTTTGAATTCAGGCATCCTAGTCACCATCTGACTCACAGACCTCTGATGCTGAGTCAATGGACGTGGTCCCCAGTGGACTTCCTACAACTTGATACAACCCTGAACTCAAAAAAATATTTGAAAGATCTATTTTCAAACACGTACCTTTCGATCGATAAGTGCCACCCTGTAACCTTTGACTTCTATTTCTGAGATGGACACCAGGTTCTTCTTGCGATCAAGTACATAAAAGAGATTTTGGGGTTCCTTGCTTTCGTGGAAGAGTTGACCATTTCCATGATGACCTGCATTACCATTCATTCCTTTGATCATTGAATATGTCCCAGGAATGATTGTTATCTTCATCAAGAGATGTGTCTCTACCATTCGGACACTCCTTCGCATAATGGCTGAACATATTTCAATAAGGCATCCACCTTTCCTTCCACCCTTACATTTGAACTTCCCAATGAAGTGATCTTTAGATGGGCCATCAAAAACTTCCACTGTGCGATTCTGATAACATTCTCTGCTTTGAATTCACTCTAGGTGAATTATGAGGAACCCATTGATCCTTTTGTCTTATCCCATCTATCCTCGGTGATTTCTCTTTCACTCTTGCTTGGGCATTGTCTTCACCTTAACTCTGATACCATGTTAATTTTAGATATGTTCTATGTTGGAGCAATTTATTTAATTTATTTTCCATATTAGCAATCACATCAGAATAAAGATAAACTGCAGATAGAACATAAATATAAAACGTAGAAGACAAGCCAAGACAAGAGGACACAAGATATGGCCCGAGCCAGGGACAAACCCCACAATGTGTGGGGAAACTCTTTGATCAAATCTTCTTTTATCTTCAAATTTCGGCAGAGAAAGAGAGAGAGAGAGAGATAATACATTTACAAAAAAATCAACACTTTGACTTATCTAGATCTGAGCATAGATCATTTTCTATAATGATGAGATCAGTTGAAGACATTCTGCTTCAACTGAATCTCCTAGGTGACAACTTCACCTATCCATTTTTCTCATCTGCTGCACCTTACCATGTAGCATCATCATGCTACATCATGCATCTTCATGCTACTCATGATCACTGTGTTGCCCATACATCAAGTTGTCCATGACTTCATACTTCAGTTGCTCATGCATCATCATGATTCATGTTGTTGCAACAATTTGCCTTTGTTGATATCAACCTTAGCTACTTGCTATGGCTTGCAACATAGCAAAGCAGCTAGGCTATGGTTCCATGCAATCCCATTATACATAGTGTATTAGTATTCCTCCAATACCATGACTGTGTTTACTTCTTCATCACTACGGATTGATGATAGTGGCACCCTTGTCTTGCTAACCAACGTATGACTACCTAGCATATATATAACCATGACTCCAGTGTATATATAATATTGTCCAATGATTACATTACTACAGCGTATGACTATCCAACGTTTACATATAACCATTACTGCAACCCATGACTATGCATATGTATGACTGTGCGTGCAGAGTATAGGGTTTCGAGCATATAAGGTCTCAGCGTATAAGTGTTATGTCTATGTGTAATATTATGACTGCATTCACCTAAGACTTCATGTCCTTAATCCACGCTGCCAAATCCTACATACATATATATATATATGCCTCCACTACACTTCCAGAATGCCTACATATATGTATGTATCTCTTAAACTATGCTGCTAGATCCTACGTTCCATATTTATGTGACTGCCCACTTATCTGTGACTGCGTTCCTATATGACTGCATTTACATAAAGAATATCACTTATGTGTTCCAATCTCTGTGTTCCATACAGCTGTTTTCGTTCCATAATATATGAATGCGTTTACATACATATGTGCATTCCCATATGTGTATTATAACTGCGTGGAGGTATTATCCATAACCAGTGTAATCTGAATAGCGTAATGTGTCCACTGTATCTATTATGAACTGTATATATGAACCATAGCGTGAACTGTGTATATATATGTCCACGTCTCTCTTAAACTATGCTGCCAAACCTACACGTTAGGTCTTTTGTTGATGTGTATTTTACATAGATGAGCGTGGCTTCATGGTCCTTCATGACTAGCGTTATGACCGTGGCTCTTCCAGGAGCAGATTCTCACATTGACTGTGGCTAAGGCACATCTGAACTGTGGCTAGGGCACAGTAGAACTGCGGCTAGATCATCATCTCCACAATGTACAGTAGCTAGGGCATCATCCAAGGCCAGTGTATTCTTCTTAGTGTCTCTCCTTCACCAATAACCCAAGACATGGAGAGGAGGAGATCACTTGAAGAATATGTTATGTTAATGACTCCCAATCCTCTCTTATTTATACGAAAAGCGGATGATTGAATAGACATCACGATTGGGCTTCTAGAGCCTACATAAGAGCTGGTCGGCTTGATAATAATTACATAAACAAAATAAATTCATATCTTCATAAATAATTATCGGAATCGGATGATCTTTGGATCAATCATACCCCTATCGACGTGAGGGATCCAATAAAAATATCAGCTGCCATAAATAACTAACCCACATGGAGTTTGGCCCTAGTTACCAATTTAACATTAACCTATTTGGAGGTGCAGTCAGTTGGATGAGTAAGAAACAATTTGTAGTGGCACTATCAACTACAAAGGCATAATACATGGCAGCCACTCATCCAAGCAAGGAAGCAGTTTGGTTGCAGAGATTGTGTTCAAATATGGGGTTAGTACATGGAGCTATAAGGATAGACTATGACAGCCAAAGTGAAATTTTCTTGGCAAAGAACCCTGCATATCATTCAAAGACAAAGCACATTGATGTTTAGTATCACTTTGAGAGGGATATGATAGAAGACAAAAAGGTGTTGCAGGTAAAGCTAGACACTTTGAAGAATACTGCAGATGCATTGAAAAAATATGTGAGCTCTGAGAAGTTCTCTTGGTGTAGAGAAAAAATGGGCGTTGTAGGGCTGAATAAATGACTAAGCTCTCTTGTGTCCCCCTGTGGAAAAAAAAACAACAAGCGAGAGAATGTTGGGTTGTGTTATATTCTTTCCATGACTAGCCCACGTAGTTAACCGGGGGGTTAGAAGGGGCGCAGAGCCCCCCCTTCGTTGCGCTGATTGCATAGCGAGGGGAGTCACAGGGGTTTGAGGGGTGCAGGTAACCCCACTCTATGGGATCTAGGGCAGTACCTTGGAAAATTTTGGTTTTGGACCCCATGTTAGGTTGGGCGGACCTACCGATGGTTGTGTGCATGATTTTCGCACATGGTTTTGGACGCAATGGTTTTCGGTCCATGGTATTAGATGCTTCGGCATGTATAAATATGTATTGTAACATTAAAAGGAATATAATGAAAAATCAAGCTGGTAGTCCCAGTTTTGGGATCTAGGGGAAAATCTCTGTGTATATGTGTTTTATGTATTATGCTCTTGCATTGTTTATTTTTTGTGTTTTAGAATTCGTATGCAGGTAATTTCTGTACGCGATTAAAACCTACATTTGTGTTGTCGTTAATTGTTCTCATGGCACACTTTAATATTTATTGTAATTCCTTGCGCCGCCAATAGGTTATGTCGACATGTCATGACATTCATTGTGATTCTTCTTGCAATAATTATGGTAACGAGGCCATGAATTAGATGAAAACCATTGACTAGTCAGTTTCAAATTATTAATTTTTGTTTCCTACTTCCTTCAAATAGAAATGTGGGCACTTGTCACAACTTTGGTTTTCAACAATTTGGTAGATAATTTGATAGACTCATTCGTAGAAACAATAATTGTGCATTTAATATGGTCAATCAACATTTTTATGGTGCTTCATGACTCAAGATATTTCTTATATTAGCTAAGGAATACCACAAGTTAAAGATAATGGCAAATTGCGGTGTTTCTTTAGATCCAACACTTTGAAATCTAAAATAAGGCGCATGGTTCATGTGTCTTTTCGCAATATATGCTTCTTAGTGCAACATTTGATACGTTTTCTTAACAACAAGACTTGATATTTAATGTTGGTGCCAACACAATAGCTAAGCGCAAGGATTCAAGACTATGGTTATGAAATACTCAGTGCACTATATGGTATCCTCCTTGTTATGTGATTTGCTATGGCATTGTTGTTGCATTGGGAAATAGTATACCACTACAATGTGTGATAGCACTAGCACATATTTCTCTCCCAGCCTGTAATGAAGTCAAAGCTATTTTTCTGAGGTGCGACCGTTCATTAACTAGCATCTCTCAGCCATCATATACAAATTGCTTAATGTATACATTCACTATAAACCCCAGCATAGGTCAAGTGAAGTTTAATATCGCCTTCAATAGAATTGAACCATAACCTTTCAACATGTTTTTCAACAACATATTATATAATTTTGATGTGGCATTTGGTTGTAGTATCTCTCTTTTAAATTGGTCATTGTGCATGCACCTAATATATTGCCATCCCTTCCTCAACACGTTTACAATATGTATATGTATCTACTTGGGAATGTGTGCTTGGAGTGCATGTTCTCATGGTGTTTGATATATAACTTTATATGAATTGCAGTTGTTGTGTTTTCCCATATTCCTATGCATTATATATAGGCCTTCTTTTCAATGAAGCTTGCAGTGTGTCTTGTATGGTATTTTTCCCCATACATGCACAATTTCTCCATGGCCTTGTCATTCTAAGCTCACATTATTGATAGTATGATTCATAGCCATTTGGAACTACATTCGCTAATGGGAGATTGATAGTTTATGAGTTTAACCAATTGAATACTCTTTGTGCTATTCACACTCATCACAACCAGCTTGTGTTTTATCTTGGAAATCACAATGCCTCATTTATATAGAATCATTACATAGACTCATAGATACACATGGATTATTAATAAATCGTAAGTGTGGCCTCACCATGATATTTATCATGTCCCTAATGCATTACTTCATAGCTTTGCATCTTTAGTACATTGCCATAATCTCTCCATATGTCAATATAATACCCTTTAAGTTCCTTGGGGTTTCCCTCATAAGGGATATTTTCCAATCAATATCTCTTGTCCTAGCAGTATTAGGGTTATTTCAACCTTATCAAATCCTTTCTTATCAGAAGAAACTTCCAACCATATGTAAAGATAATTACCAGCATACCATGTGAGCTTATTGTGATAATAATTAACATATTCATGCACAATTCAGTTGTTTAATACTTTCCATAAGAGAGATAGAGATGAGTTGTCTACAACTTGAATGCACACTAAAAAAGGATAACGAGAATTAACCTTGAGAAAATTAAAGAGCTCCACCAGTCTAGACAAGGAGACTCAAGTTTAAAAACCAATGCAATGTTCAAGCCCACGAACTAACCTAATAACTAAAATGGAATTATATACAATCCAGTCACTAACAACGATAATGAAACTATCATGAGAGATCGTGTCAGGATCTATTCAAGAATGAAAATTAAGGCATGAATTTCGAAGGTAAAACTTGGCTAGCAACACAAGGTGAATGCCTATGATATGCATAACATACTATAACAGCATGCCCACAAACCCTAATAAACTAGACGAAGGTGGAATAAGGGTTTCATATTCAACTAGGAAATATACATTTATGATTTGTAAGTTGCAATTCTTGTCATGATAGTGAGTAGCTAAAAAGTAGGTGAATATATCAGCATCTTCACATTATATAATGCATTGAGAAGAGCATAAACCAAGTAAAACTGATGATGGGAACAAGCATTGTGTTTGGTGAAAACATAAAAAACCATAGGGTTGATGTGAGAAATACATGGTCAATCGAAACCATATGCATAATGACTAGAGCCTTGAAAAGCAGAGGGGGGCCCAAAATTTGGTGGTAAGCTAAATTTAGGGTGTCGTTGTAGTGCCTATAACAAATGGGGAACCACTGGTAGGATCCAATATCTCTCTCCTAGTCCCTTCAATAACTTGAGTCTTAAAATAAGTACACAGAAATATTTTATTAAATGCCATGGGTAAATTTGAGCTAGCTAACCATTTAAAGATATGTTGTTCATTTGTCTACAACTAGATCTTGTATGTTTTTAAACACCACATCCGGAGCTCACATGTGTCATCCTTCAACAATGATACATAGATCATGATAGAGGGCTTATTAAATTTTAAAGTGAGTTTTTGGTGTTGCTCCATAGCCAGCAGGCAAGTTCACCCCAACAGAGTCACTAAGGAAATCAAAAGCATTACTTCATTGCAAGTAGACCTATTCATTACCCTGGCGAATTTGTTTTCATCGTTTGTCTATAGAAGAAGCCTTTCTCTTCTTTCACCATTTCTTTTATTAATTTTCTTTCGGGTACACTTTGGCATAATTTATTTAGGCATTCATTGCGTCAAGGTGGAAGAGGGATCCCAACTTATTTTAGAGGTAAGAGAGGTTGTTTCTTGTTTGACATAAAATAAAAGATATTTCAAGTTAGCTATGTCCTCGTGCCATGCTTCTACATCACTTATCTAACCGACAAGTGGACAATGAAAATATGATATGAACTATCAAAACCAGACTAAAAACAAACTTCAAGTTAAAGAGATAGGTCTAAAAATTGATTAGAATTCCTCACAAATATCTAATAATATTTTCCTTGTTAATAGACAAAATTCATGTATTATCATAAGGGACATGATTTCAAAACCAATATTGTCAAGCTACTTCCCCTTGAAGAAAGAACAACATGCACATAAGACCATTGGATGGTATTTCAACGTTCCAAACAAGGCAAGTGAATTGGATAAAACGGATGGTAGAAGCTCTTCATGGATATCATTATGTACAAGCTTGCAAGGCATGCAAAGGAAAATGACACAAATGATAAGATACATTTGATGTAATGTAAATGAGAAGAAAATGAAAATCAAGGAGAAAACAAAGTTAAAAAAAAGTAATAAATGAAAACAATGCAAGAAAGAAAAAAAAATTATGTGATATAGTGCAATGCAAGAAGCTAATTAAAATGCCACTAGGATGTATCAGACGCTTGTGCAAATGATGAAAGAAAATACAACTACTTTAATAAACAAGAGAACCATAACTAAACCTAAATCCTAATTTATTTAACTAGAAGGTCAGGATTATGTGAAGTTGAATTTCCAGTGCAGCCACAAGAGTTGCTGCCGATATGCAAGCACAAAAACATAAGCAATTAGTACCCACATAAAAAATGTGCATAAATAAAAATACTTTCCTTTATAGCTTGCACATAAATTTGAAGGTCTGGCCTACTGGCATAAAAGTGTGCCATAAAGGTTTTCTCTATCCACGCTTCAATTTTACCTTGATGGACAAAACAATGTGCACAAGCTTCAAAGCATTTCGAAAATGTATGTTCATCAATATTTTCATTTGTAGCAAGCACCAAGTAAGAGTGAAACTTATTATTAATAACAAATATTTCCAAATGAAACTCCTCTAGCCAATTAGCGATTCAATCATGATATTCAAAATAACCAATTTGAAAACCTTGAAACCCTTGGGAAGATAAGGCTTCAATAAGTGTATACAAGTTATGTGAGGAATCTTGCAATGAATCCCAAATATTTTCTTGCCTTGATACCTGGTCAAGATAGTGAAGACCTAACATAGACATCAACAAAAGATGAAGTGCCTCATCCTCTGAACAAGTATCTGAATTTTTAGATGGTAAATCATCAAACTTTATGGGCTAGATGAAATCAACAGATGTAAGAAAACTACTATCATATGGTGTACCGATGGGAAAATGGTTATTGGATAACATTTGTCAAAGACAATAAGTCAATCAGATTGGTTGGATAATAAATAAGACTCTTGACTTTTGAAAGATAAATATGGATCAACGAGATAGATTGCACAAATAATTTGGATTGTAAGATTTTCCTTTTCACATGTGGATAATTAGAAATCGGTGAAAACAAGAGCTAAGATCCCACCAATTTCTTCTTCAGAAAGTAATGGATGATCACCTTGCACCTGGTTATGAATGAGATCAACAACATGCAAATCTAGGGAATTGAAAACAATTGTTGATGTCTTTGGACCAGAAAACCATTCAAGATACAAGTGATAATGAGGAAAGTTCGACAAAAAATTAAAATATTATTCATGCATCAAATCAACCTTACTATTTATATCAGCTTGGGGAGTTAATTTGTCAAGATGTAGGTTTTTCCTTGTAAAATGGTTTGCATATATAGTAAATCTCAAGAAAACAGCTTGTGCCGAAACAAAACAAATTAGCTCCACAACATACACAAGAGAGATGAGGTGTCCAACATTCACGAATGACTTTAACAATAAGAAATATTTTGGTTGATGATCACTCTTATCTTCATGATCAACAAGGTGAGTCTTGAAACTATGTGCATCCTTTGAAGATATGCATTCAAATACAAGAGGGATGAAGGTTGATTCATTAATCCAATCACAAGCTCCATCTTGAAAAATAAGAGAACTAGGTTGAAAATGTTGAACATGTTTGAAGAATGAGCTTACATCTAGTGAAACAATATAGAGAAATTAACCTTGTAGAAACATTTTAATCTAGCCTAGTTCGAGGGTCTCATCAAGATACCAAGGACCTAATATCACCATCAACAAAAGTTGAAGTGCCTCGACTCCCTAACAAGTCCCTAAACCGTCAAATGTTGGATGACAAAACCTTAAGGGCTTGGTCAGATCTACATTATTCACTTCAACTAGATCCTTTTTAAATGGACATCTATTGTTGAGTTCATTGATTTGTTTATATTTTTTAGCATCAACAAATAGATTACTAAAGTCATCATATTCTTCTAGATTGATATCTAAAGATGTATAAATAAGAAAGATTCCGTGACAAACTTGAACTAAAGGGTTAATCTAATCTAAAACTAGGGATTTCAAGCCATAAGGTAGATGCTCAATAATTTCATTGTCTTCCTCTTTCAAGATGGAGTTTTATCACCTTATGTTGGCTTAGAATGTAATTTTTTAGATTAAGGATTAAGAAGATATGGAACATTTTCAACATCAATCGATTCATTGCACATATTAAGACACAAGGAGTAGTGAGCTGAGGAAGAAATTATAGTAAGAAAATATTCCATGATTATATCATATTCTTAATCTAAGCCTTGCAAATCCAAATCTTCTTGAGAAATCAAGAGATCGACAAATGTGCATGGGAAATCACCATCAAATATATTAGTGGATTCATTTTCATCAGGATGATGGTTTCCTAGGTCTTCATTTTCATTTTTAGATTTGATTTCATTTGACCGATTGCCAATATTACAAGATTTATGATCTGCCAAGAATGTAGAAACTTCATCCTGACATAGACGAATTTGGAAGAGGGAAGAGAGATGGAATTTGTCTCCATCCTCTTACTCTTCTATCTATGAGATACAACCAACGTGTACCTAGTCACTATTTGAACCAAAAAATCGATAATCAAGAGTATCTTAAGCAATTGTTGGTGGAGCAGATGGATCAAGCGAGTCGAGGTACAATGAGCCATGAGATCTAAATGATAGAGGATGAAAGGTATCCTTTGAAGAAGCAATACTTTTTATCAAATCATATTCAAGATTTAAATTATGGACATTAATATAATCTTGAGGAATCAAGGGATCAATATTCACATTAGGCTCCATGAACTTATTGGAACATTCAAAAATGTTCTACATAAGATCTTGATCATGGAAAGTAGATGAAGGTGGAGGAAGTGAATCAGAAATTTGATTTTCATATTTCCCAATGTCGACATTGGCACAAGAGACCACCTTGTTTGGTAATGAAAAAGGAGAAGGAAAAGTGATAGAAGGGGGTAGCAGACTCTTCCTCCAAGGGTTGAGGTACCTCATGACTAAGAAAGGTTGGAAAGATGGAATTTTTGATAAGATTTGTTTGATTCATGATTTGAATATTACTATCATTATAAGGTGGTTCATTATCAATGGGGAATTCAGATCCAAATTGTTTCAAAGAGAGTCAAACCAAACGTTGGAACTTTTCACCCAAGAAAACCCAATCCACATCTCCTTCATGAAACTAATAACAAATATGAGGAAATCTATTAGCAAAATCCCCTAATGATTTATCGAGTTTCATTATAAGCTGATTAATCATTCTATACACATCTTGATAATTGTACATGTAAAAATCTTCACGAATCTCCTTGATGAGTTGCTCAAACAAATAGATAGAATATATTAGTAACATGTAGAACCATTGCTTGAAAGGACCTCCAAGTGTTAGGGTGAACAGTCTGCGAATGACATCTTTACAATGTTTCTCATTAGAATGAAAAAATTGAATAAATTGAAGCATATGTCCTAATACAGTTGTTTGACCCTTTCTATTAAACTTAAACTGTGACAAGTTATGAATTATTTCCATGGGGCTTGTAAGGTTTACTCTTTTAGCCAAACATCCTAGGATTAAGATTGGGGGGGGGGGAATCCATTTCAAGATAAAATATTTAATCAGTCTCCATGGGCTCCTCCTTCTAGCTCCAAAAGTGTTGAAGGTGTTGGATAATTCGCCAACACTGGGGGGAATCCTCGATATGAAGTCCCAATTAGACCTCACACTGTTTGGGATAGGAACCCCATCCAGATACCAAACCGACTGCGATTATATGTGTATTTTTCTCTTGGATATCAAATGTAGAGAAAAGTGTGAGACCGAGTGTAATATGTTAGAAGATTGATGACAAGACCAACTCTCTGTTGATGGCTTGCAGAAGATGATATAAGAATGCAAAAACAACATCATAAATAGCAGTATGCCTTAAGGAAGCATCAAATAGTTAAAACTGACTAACACATACACAAAAGGAAAGTGTTAGCAATCAACTGAAAATTAGTTCACAATCATCTACTAACATTAACATTTAATTAAGAGAAAAGATTCAAATCCAACACATGCAAGCTACATGAAAATGAATTAGTTCATAAACATGTAACTAGTGTATAAACCACATGCATACATAATTGAAATACTATATATCTAATATAACAATAGAGGAATGCACGAGAATCAATGCATGAATAGAAAATCTTCTCATTAATATTTCCGCCCATTCAAATACATGTACAATAAGCTTGTCAAAACCCTATGGTGGGACGAGAGTGGTTCATACCATATTCATAACATCTCACTAGCCTCACAATCCCTCCACCTATAGGCTACCAAGAGCAAGTGCCTTTAGCTCCTTAAGAACAAAATAGTAATCATATTACTAACATAGATTAAGTGTTAAAAGTACTTTTGCATGAGGCATGAGGTTACACTTATAAAAATGAGGAGGGTGACCTTTCACCTAATCCTATGACTTTTGGACTCCCTCGTGAACTTTTGAATTTCAATTGACTATTTGTCTTCCCTAGGACTTTTAGACTTCCACTATGGCTCTTAGGCTTCTAAGTGACCTTTTACATTCCCTCTTAGTATTTTCCATAATTTCGGTATTTTTCATTAATGAAAAAATAATTTATTTGTTTATAAACTTTTTGGCGAAATCACATAATTGATCATTTGTCGACGCGTTTCGAACCAACTAGTGTGGTTCATCGTCAGGACACTAGTTGGTTCGAAACGCGTCGACAAATGATCAATTATGTGATTTCGCCAAAAAGTTTCTAAACAAATTCTATGGATCACAGAAGTCTAAATTCCTTGAAAATAATTTATTTTCTACATAATAATCATAAATTCAGTGTGCTTTGGATATGGTAACTTGGCGATGCCTTTGTTGTGCCCAATGTCTCTTTAGTGCTCGGTTGACTATTCAATGATTTTCAGCAACTTTGATCATGCCTCCACCATGTCACAATACCAATCTTGTAAACATTTAACAATAAATTAGAATATATTATGGACATGCTTAATAGGATAACTAATTATCACAAATAATAATTGACCGAGATAATTAATATTGAAAAGGAAAGAAAAGTTCATAGCCCCTGAAATATTGATGTAACAAATTTCTTGGCTCGGTTTTCTTTTGCCCTTGTGCCATGGTTATCAATGTTTCTTCTCTAATGGTTCATGTGCAACCCTTGATTGATCTCCAAATTCCTTATCTTTATAGTGCATGGCTTCACTTTTAATCCTAAGGTGCCCCATTTCTACCCTTATATCTTTCCCTTGTGATTTAATTCCTTGTCCACTAGTGCTGGAGAGCTACCTTTTGTCGCATCTTTTCAACTTAGATCTTCAACACATTGTATGAATGTTTATGCAAATATTCCTTAATTCTTCCTTGTACATGCCACTTTTTGTATTCCCCTATTTCAAAACACACTATGTCATTTGTCGCAATTTTTAAATGTATTATCCATGATTCCATGTAGTCCTTTGGATGTCTTCATTACCCTTTTATGCCTTGTTCACAACACCATTTCTAACATTCATCACATTCTATTCAAGAAATTTCAATGTATTGAATACTCCATTCATGAACCACCATGTCACATATGGCGTTATTCCAATGTAATCCATGTCGTATTTATTATTTAATGGCATGAGATCATATAGATATAATCTCATTATTCCTTATTATATTTATTGAAATGTTTCATGCTCTTTGAAGGATGTTGTGTTGTGTTTCTTGTAGCACTTTTCCAAGGTATCGCATCTTTCTGTTGTTACCACTTCAGCACGTTGGATTGATATTTTATCGAAACTTATGGTGTCATTAGTGTGATATTATTTCAACGTAGTCTCCAATCAGTGATTACACCATTATCAATAAAAGGCCTTGTAAATTTGACATTTCAACTCATTGCAAGTTAAATATTAAACATGTTGTCTCCATATGCAATCAATACCCAAGCCCTTTCTATCGTTTTTTTCCTTGTATGTGCAGAGATATTTCCTCACATTGTTGGATATGTAACCCTTGTAACTCTATTATTATCAACACATTATGTATCACTTTGAAACAATTTTCTGAGGATGTGATTAACTTAATACACTGTGAAATCCTTTGCACATTGTGCATGTGTTCGACATGATGAACATTTCAATGTAACCTTAAACTCCTCATGTTACTTGATTGCACCTCTGGCATGTAGTTATTAATTCCCTTGTGACTCCCAGTCCCTTTGACTGCACACTTCGATATTTATTGTAATTCCTTTTGCCACCAATAGGTTGTGTTGAGAGGTCATGGCATTCATTATGATTATTCTCAGAATAATTATGGTAACGAAACCAAGACTTAGATGATAATCATTGACCAATCGGTTTCAAATTGTTATTTATTTATTTTTATCTTAGTTCCTTCAAATAGAAATATCGGAACTAGTCACACCTTTGGTTTTCGACAATTTGGTAGCTAATTTGATATAATCGTTCATAGAAATAATAATTGTGCATTCAAGATGGTCAATTAGCATTTTATTAGCACTTAATGAATCAATATATAATACACCATTTTGTTATATTAGCTAACAGAATACCATGGGTTAAAGATCATATAATGTCTAAACCCTTTGTTAAGTGGAAAAATCACTTCTGCAAACAAAAATGAACTCCCTAGATCTAGTGGTCTGATCTAGAAACAACAGGGGAAAAAAGATATATGTTTACCTTAGAGAAATAAGAATTCAGAAAAGGGACCTACCTGGAATCTATAGTAATCCCTCCTCTTCTCCTTGCTTGTAAGTTCCAACTCTAGCTCCGAGTGTTATAAATAGAACCTGCAAAATGACTAAAAAAATCAAGAGAACTATAGTATCCACATATAAAAAACCAATGTCTCTAATCAATCAGTCTAATGGCATTGAAATACATAAGCATCAACATGACACAAGCATAGGAAAACATAGCGTTTTTTGTACTAAATAATTAAGGAGAGCATTACAACCATTTATAGATACTTGAATTTGTAGATGTCTCCATAATTTTCTTGTCCTTCCTTGCCACAAAGCAAACCTTCAAACTCAGCCCTAATGCATTAATGGAGGATGGTTCCTTAAGCTCAAAGTAGCAGCACTAGATTTATAGGGTAAAAGTGGTAGTTTAGGATTTACCAATATAGGCATGAGATCCACATATGAAGGAGGATAAGATCTAAGGGTAACAAACAAGACCTCTATAGTAGGAATTCGAGATCTATATCCATGGTTAATGCTTAAAACCACCTTAGAAGATACAAGAAGGAGAATTTTTGTAAATATTTTTTATGTTTCTTGAAATTCTAGAACCGCCGCACCTACAAAGTAGAGAAACCTGCACTTATTAGTGCAGGTGCTCAATTGTGAAACTTGCAACCATCGCAAGTGGACTAAAGTTCATAGTGCGTTGGGGCCAAAAACATCTTTTTTTAAGATAATTGACCTAGAAACTCAAACTTTTTGGAGAGGTAATTCTTAGGGATTTATAAAGGGATAATGACAAAGTGTCAAGGATGTTGATTGATCTAGTTTCCATGCCATTTGAATGAATGCAAAAAAATGCCCTGTAACAGATTGCCCCCTAACATACAAAGTTAGAAGCAATGGCTAAGGACTGAAGTGATTTACTTTGTGGCAAGTCTAGATCAAGAATAAATTGGTTGAGATCATCATCTGTTACAATACATATTATCATCATGATATCATTTCTAAGGTAGGCATACCATACTCAGCTTATAGGCCAATAATACATGTACAACAATCAAAGTCTCGTCTAGTGATAATGAATGGTGAACCCATGCTTTGAGGACCTTTGGAATGAGCATATCCATCATACTTTGTGATCTGATATGAATCCTCAAATCGCGGCCTAGTTGGATGAAACTAGATCTGGGGTCTTCTACCTCGTTCACTTGATAGTACGAGTATAACAATGCGAATAAATGAGTTGGAGTCAAACATAATATACACCATTTGATTACCAACCAATGATGTAATTCATTAACAGATGTAAGAGTAACCACCGATAATGATAATGGCTCTCAAGGTACTATAGTCTAATCCATGAGGTTTGAATGAATGAGTTGAAGTTGAACACCACATAAAATCTTTCCGTTGAAGGCCAATTATGAGTACTTGCCGCCAAAAACGAGGAAACTTTTCATTGAGGGATGAAAGCTCCAAGATACTGAAAGGAGTTTCTAAATCAACTTCTTGGATAATGAGATGATGTCAACAAGAAGTGACTTATCCAAGAAGGGCCTTGATGTACCCCCCATCAATGACATAAAATGGGTATCAAGATTTGAGAAAGAATGATGTTGATGAAGATTTGGTTCAAGAATGACACACATGAAACAAGGCTACTTCTCTTAAATAGATCGACAACACTTTATGGAGTTGGTAGCATTGACTCAAAACCAATTATGAAAGCTTTTGATATGGTGTGATTAACCAAAGAGGCAGCAGATTTCCCAACTCAACAGTCACATAGATGAAGTGAAAGAGTGTCATGTTCAATAGAAACTCACTTCCATTAATACGTAAAATACCCTATTTTCCCAATTCCCCAACCATTCCTAGTTAGTACCTCTTTATTTTTGACAAGCTTGAGGAGGATAACATGTGATTTATCTATAAGTTCATCCTTTAGATGAATTCTTCTGAGTTTTTTAACGAACCCCGAGAAGGAGTGGTTCGGTCCTGTCATGTTCAACGATTCCAATGTTTGATGATTTTACAACTCCAACAGAAGTGTAACTCGACTTCTTTTTCATGTTTAGAGAGTCTGAAAAAGGGGAAAAAAATCCAAAGGTTCCTTTTCATAAATTTAGCCTTTTAAGTCCGAAAAGGAAGAAAATGATACTCGGGAGAACCTTTTGGCCATGTTTGACTAAAGTATTCAGTTTTAGTAAATATGCTATCCCAGTCCATAAAAGGGTTAAACTTATAGTGGGTAGATATCTTTTCATTTACTTTAATGAGTTCAAAAAGACAAGTGCTCGGAAATCTTTTCATGTTTCAAGAGTCTGAAAGGATCACAAAGAGGACTCCTCTTGGAGGAATGAGTGGTATAAAGGGTAGCAACTAGTTCCAGTCATGATGGAATTTCTCAAAAAATATAGAGTTCAAGAGACAAGCTAATAAGACCCACCCATCATAGTGGTTTCTCTCGAAAGGGTATAACAACAAGGTGAAATCATATTATTACACAAGCAGATGGTAACAATAAAATGCAAAAACCAAGGCTCATCTGGTAGAAATGGGCTAATTAAAAAAATGGAAATCACAAGGGATAGGATGAGAATGGCTTCATTTTTACACAAGCTTGAAACATAGGAAAATATTCTTGAAATTGGTTCCATTTTTACACAAGCTTGAAACAAGGAAAAACTATGCTTGAGAGTACTTGGAAGTAGTTTCATTTTTACACAAGCTTGAAACAAGGAAAAACTATGTTCCAGAGTAGTTTCATTTTTACAAAATCTTGAAATAAAGGAAAAATATGCTTGAGATTGGTTTTTATGCCCCCCGCATAATGACACAATTCTAAGCACATGCCCCCCAAGCTTCATTTCATTTAGCTAAGCAGACTACTAGTTACTAATAGGCGGATGGAATGAAGGTTTATTTAGGAGATCCAGTGAAAGACTCAACTTGAAGGGAGATCTGTTTCATTTTTTAATGAGCTTGACATAGTAAAAGAATTATGCTCAAGGGGCCTTATTTCATTTTTTAATAAGCTTGACACAAGAAAATGAATTGTGCTCTGGGAAGCTTGTTTCATTTTTTAATGAGCTTGAAACAAGAAAAGGAACTTAGTTCCATCCCCTAGGTAGCTCAGTAACCTTGTGGGGGAAGGTTAACTACTGGTGATGGATATCCAAGATAGGAAGGGATGTTTTTGGCTGCTAACATTTTTGTCCCACCTTGATACATATTGTTTTGATAATTAGGATAACCCATACCAGGTCTAGTCCTAGGAAAGACCTGACATTGTTGAAAAGGTTGACCTTGGAAATATTGGCCTAAATAATGTTTTTGCATGGTTGTTTTCTAACCAACAAGTGCTTGGGGTATTCCTTGTAATAGTTACCCTAACGGAATTTTCGTCATTCCTAGAATAGGTTGACTAATTGGCACTTATGGCATGCTATAAATGGGTTGACTTACTTGTACCCTGTTAAATGGAAAATTCACTTCTGTGGACAAAAATGAACTCCATATATCTAGTGGCTTGATATAGAAAAAATAGGGGAAAAAAATCTATATATTCCTTAGAGAAGTCAAAATGTGGAAAAGGGACCTACTTGGAATTTCTAGTAAGCCCTCCTCTTATCCTTGTTTGTAAGCTCCAACGCCAGCTCCAAGTGTTATAAATGGAGCCTACAAAATGACGAAAACAAGTAAGAGAACTACAATATCCACATAGCATAAACTAACGTCTCTAATCAATGACTCAAATGGAATTGAAATACATAACCATCAACATGACACAAGTATAGGAAAATAGAGTGCTTAAAGTATGCCCATAGAATTGAATTATTATGTTGGGGGAATGAAAAACAATTTCAAGCATAGTTTTCCTTTGTTTCAACCTTGTGTAAAAATGAAACTACTCTCAAGTATAGTTTTTCCTTGTTTCAAGTTTGTGTAAAATTGAAACTACTTCCAAGTACTCTCAAGCATAGTTTTACGTTGTTTCAAGCTTATGTAAAAATGAAACCAATTTCAAGCATAGTTTCTTGTGTTTCAAGCTTGTGTAAAAATTAAACCATTCTCATCCTATCCCTTGTGATTTCCAATTATTTTATCAGCCTATTTCTGTGAGATGAGCCTTGGTTTTCTCATTCCATCATCACCATATGTTTGGTTGATCATACACTTTCACTTGGTTGTTTTAACCTTTCCTAAGGAACCATTGTGATGAGTGGTCTTATTATCCTGCCTCTTGACCTCTACGTGTGTCATTAATGTTTCAAATGATCCTTAGGTTAATTGGGTAAATTTTAGAAGTTGATATTCAATTATGTTTTAATTTCAAGGTTCACGGTATGAATTCACCTGAATTCCCTATGATGCAAATAACATGATAACAATAACTCTTTCAATTTTCAATGAAGATATATCTATGAGAAGGAGGAGACAAAGAATGATGCATCATTTAAATACGCTTCCTAACTAGGTATTTCAATTTCACTATTCCAATTCAATCCAAATCCCTAAAAGATGTCAAACCATGCAATGTAATATATGCACAATTCCCTTGAAAACTATGAAAATGTAATCTATGCACAATTTCCTTTCTTGTTGTGAAAATGAGAATTATAACTATGCAAATGTAATATATGCAAGAGAATTCTTCAAAACAAACACAAGATGATTCCAAATCAACGAAAGAACAATATAACAAGACTATTTATGAAAGCAGTACATTCCTTCTCTACTGCAATGAAAGAACCAATCAAGTGTAAGTAAAGGAAATTCCCATTGAAATCAAATGTAATATGAGATTTCATTAACAAAGGACTCAATTGAAATTGGGTGAAAAGTCCAAAGATTAACACTCAGAGGTGATTAACATTCATACACAATTCATCGCACCCCCCCTGCAGCGATTGAGGCGGGAATATTTTTGCAAAAATGCAAGAGAAAACACTCAAAAATTGCTAAGAAACTTAAAATTCTCTTTTCCTTTCCTTTTAATTTTCAAATGCAATGAAAATGAAAATGAACATAGATTATTGACCAAAACAACTCATAGAGACTAGAATTGTAATATGATTTTTTTCATCAAATCAACAATCAAGATCAAGTATTCACAAACCCTAATGATGAGAAGAAAGAAAAAGGAAACAAACTCTCATCAAAGGAAAACATATCCAAATGTAAACACATTGACGGCTTTTCAGAGATAATGATAGGTACAGAAACTCAAGAAAATTTAGTGGATTAGATCAAAACTCAAAGCAAGGCATAGAAATGCCATTTTTTCATCCTACATGAACAATGTGCAGAATGGGCACCAATGCGAACAATCGCACTTACAGATAGGAAATATTGCGTTGGGTCTCTCTATCTCAAAACAAAGAGTGCATTGGAACATATTTTTCTCAAAATACGACCCAAAAAAACCTACCAAGCTCAGAATTATGTTTTCTTAAGGCCAATTATTGTATGAACAAGTTAATTCAAGTCTCTTTGAAAGTTTAAAAATGATTAGGCCAAGGAAACCACTAAGGGAAATCTCGATCACAGTGGAGTCACCAAGTTGTTATGTGGAAAATTCACTTCTGCAAACAAAACTGAACTCCTTAGTTCTAGTGCCCTGATCTAGAAACAATAAGGGAAAATAGATCTATGTTTTCCTTAGAGAAACCAAAATATAGAAAAGGGACCAACCTGGAATCTGTAGTAATCCCTCCTCTTCTCCTTGCTTGTAAGCTCCAACTCTAGCTCCAAGTACTATAAATGGACCCTGTAAAATGACTAAAACAAGCAAGAGAACTACAATACCCACATAGCATAAAATAATGTTTCTAATCAATGAGTCAAATGGAACTAAAATACGTAAACATTAATATGACACAAGTATAGGAAAATAAAGTGCTTTTTGTATTGATAAATGAAGGAGAGAGTTACAACCATTTATAGATACTTGAATTTGTAGATGTCTTGCCAATTGTCTTGTCCTTCCTTGCTACAAAGAAAACCTTCAAACTCAACCCTAATGTGTTAACAGAGGATTATTTCTTAAGCCCAAAGTAGCAACATGAGGGCATTATTAATCTCCAAAATTCAATCTAGACTCTATGGGAGGTAGTAGATTTATACGGTAAAAGTGGTAGTTTAGGATTTACCAATCTAGGCTTGAGATCCACATATGAAGGATGATAAGCTCTAAGGATAAGAGATAAGACCTCTAGAGTAGGAATTTGAGATATCTATCTGTGATAAATAGCTGAAACCACCTTAGAAGCTTCTGGAAGGAGAAGTTTCATAAATATTTATTTTTTCCTGAAATTCTAGAACCATCGCACCTACAAAGTAGAGCAATCTACATCGATTAGTGTAGGTGCTTAGTTATGCAACTTGAATCCATTGTATATGGAATGAAGTGAAAAGTGTGATGAGGCAAAAAACATGGTTTTTTTAGCTAATTGAACCAGAAACTCAGACTTTTTGGAGAGGTAATTCTTATGACTTTGCAAAGAGATAATGACAAGGTGTCAAGGATATTGATTGATCCAGTTTCCAAGCCATTTGAGTGAATGCAACAAAAAATACCTGTAACACCCTTGATGGGAATTCTTCCTTTTGTTACTTTTCTCCAATTAACATGGAAAGGTGTAAAATTGCTAATATGCATAGCTTTAGGATGTGCTAGAAATAAGTTTTTGCTGGGCACGAAATCCCCCCACAGCATGTTTTGGGGCTCAAAGCCCAAGCTTTGAGTGATATTATTGTAAATCCCCGCAAATTGAGGGCGCAGACTGTATGTTAGAGTCATAGGGCTAATCGCCCTAAGTTTAAATGTAATGTCGGCCTACCCATGGTCCGTGGACCATGATTGTATAAATAAGAGTGAGGCTCTAAGTTGTAAGGACAATCGGATCATGATAGAATAGAATGAAATAGCGAAGCATAGAAGAATATTCTAAGTCCATCTTGGGTCATAGTAGTAGGAAGAGGCTCTACATCTAAGTACGCAAAGGCCTAGTAGAGTTCGGAATTGAGTGCACGAACCCCTGCAGCTGAGTGCACAGGGAGGAGTCGAGTCTGTAACCGAGGAGGAAGAATAATAAAGATAAGTTTTATCTGAATTCCGTGTATCTATTCTTGTGTTATTACATGTTTGATATCAATTGCAATTATATTGTTTATTTACTGCACACACTTGTATGAATGGTGAATATTGTTAAGTATAACTGAAAGCATATAGATAAGCTAAGTTAATCAACTAATAGCAGGTTATTAACAAGGACTTGGGGAATAACATTGTTCGGCCCCCGAGTAGGGTTTCATGAAGACGGGATCGCGGGCTGTGAGGTACGAGTAAGTTCATGTAGCGACGTGCATGCAGGGACAAACCACGGGCTGTTTGAAACCATCAGACATCCCCAAGGTGCTGAAACCTGGTTCTAGCACCCTCCCATACTACTTCCGGTGAGACCTCAGTCTGCACTCCATGGACTGTTGCCAAAAGGGCCAGTAGTAATGGGATTTGTTTATCTAAATCATCTTTGAACCTAGGTTAGGTCCCAAGAAGCCAACAAATGGTTCTATTGTTGGGACCAGGATCTGCATAAGGGATGTCTGATGTCGTGTCACTAGAATCCAACGAAAAAAAGAAATTAAAGGGTGGTTAGAGGGGAATATTCACGAGTTCGTGGCACAGGAAAACAAGAATCCATGAGTATCAAAGGAACAATGGTTGGAGCACTGCTTATATATGGAAATCCTTGAAATTTTATTTGCATCCTTCCCCTCTGAGTTGTATGAGTGGTTCGTGAAGCTAGCAAATAGTCAAGGAAGGTGTAGGCTCGACAAACCAATTGTCTGGACTCTAGAATTAGTGCGCAAACTAGAAGCATCGGAAGATAAGATCATGCGCGTTGTGGACCACTGGCTCGATTGAATTATAGGAGGGTTTATCACCGAATTCACGATAGACATGACAGTTAGCTCCAATGAGGTGGAACGATGCTTCCTCAAAAGACTGCGAGGTAATTACATTAAATCTTTGAACACTTGGATTAAAATGCTATTGTGTGAAAAGTGGGTTATGCGAATAAATTGATGTTTGGGGCTACGTGAAGTGGGAGGATCTATAAAAATGAAGGTAGCGCAGAGATAGAAAATAGACCCTTGATTTCTCCTCAGCGGGAAAGTGAGGAAGAGCTCTCGAAAGTTTCTCCAAGGACCGCGATCAGTTTGATAAGGCAGTGAATTCCACACCTACCACCCCCACCTACACCACCACTGATTTCACCATCATCACCTCCATCTCCACCCACACCACCTCCGCAACCACCACCGTTCAGTATGGAGAGTGCGATAAAATTATTGGTATTCATAGGATTAGGGAACGAAGATCCAAACCAATTTTAATTCATGGTAAGGGTTGTATGGAAAGCAAAAGGATTCGTGGATGACAATATAAGGAAGGCAACGCTGGTAAGTGCGTTATAGGATCGCGCACTAACATCGTACATTAAGAATTCTAATGATCATCCAAACGTGGGGATCACAGATATCCAAGTTGCGCTGAACATAGATTTTATCAGGCCAAAGTCAGAGACACAATCGATTATCGAGTTTAAGGAGATCGTGATGCTTCCAGGCGAGACCCCATGGGATCTGGACCAGAGAATGAAGAGTATGATTCACGAAGCCAACATGACCTTGACATATGGGCAGCACTGTGCATGGTTTGTAGCGTCACTAACACTACATCTAAGGCCAGTGTTATCACAGCAGAAGCTATCCACCCAAGCCGAAGCTTTGGAGATTGCAATGAGACTATGCAAGACCCCAATACAAGATCCTGGCTTGGTAATCCAACATATCCATGTGCAACTACAAAATTTGTGTCTGGAAATGTAGAGTTTGAAACAAGACAGGACAACTCGGCTAGAAGTGCACGAGGAGGTATGGTGCATAAAATGCAAAGACTAGGGGCATGACTTAGACGATTGTCTAGTCCTCGCGAACTACTTGGCGGGAGGAGGGTCAATGCCATTAAGACCAGAGGCACAAGCAGGACCAAGAAAGTCTCCTACATTATGGTGCGTGATCTATTAGATAGGAGGAAAACACACTACAGATAACTGTCACCTATTACAGAAGTATACACAGATGTCCCAAAAATTGTTCTGTAATTTCTGCAGGTTGATAGGCCATGATGAGCGTACATGCAGAAGTTATGAGCTGATGATGGATCAGACTCCTGCCTAAAGAGTATAGACCAAAACACGTGTCGTCAATCTAAATTCAGCAATGGCACATGCTGGATTTCAAGGGCACAGACAACTTCGAGGTGGAATGGGACCAGGAAGGGGTTGCAGACAACTAATTTGTTACAATTGCAGAGGACCAAGGCACTATGCCCGTGATTGTACGAATCCGATGAGAGCATCATGTTTATATTGTACTTAGGTTAATCATGAGATGGAGGACTACCCTACACTGATAGCGAGGCTACGTGATAAAGGGATACTCCAGCCTCCCCTAACTCAGAATTTGCAGATGGTGAGGTCTGAGTCGCGTGAAGAGGACCGGAATGTAAACATAGTGCTCAGAAGTGGTATCACGACAGGAGATGATAAAGGTAAGTAGCCTGAAGAAATTGTGTGGGTTCAGAAGACTCTTACAAAGGAACCTAAATTTGATTTGAAGAGTGTGAAGGAGACATTCATGGAAGCTAAGAGGAGCTTCATGTAGGCCTCCACTTCAGGTATTAAGGATCAACTAGAGCCGAAGATGGATCCTTCAATGATCACTACCTTTCTGGTGACATGTATGAAACTGTTGTGTGATAGTAATGTTGTGAGAGGACTACAGGAACTTATCACTAAGTGCATTGGGTTAGGAGAACCTCGTGTAGTCTGGAAGCTTAGGAAACATACATCACGAACAGGAAGGGAAATGAGGTTTACTGAGAAAATCGGGGAGTATGAAATGGATCAAGTACTTTTGGATCTAGGATCAGACGCGAATGTACTGCCAAAGCAGACATGGGAGCGCATGGGCAGGCACGCATTGCAATGGTCCCCTATGCAATTGTGAATGGCAAACCAGCAGAAGATCCTACCAATGGGAAGATTGCAAGGAATAACGATAGACATCAAAGGTGTGAGCGCACTTGCAGATTTCAAACTAATAGAGATTGTAGATGACACCAATCCCTATCTCGCGCTACTAGGAAAAGATTGGGCTATTGATATGAACAGAGTGATAAATCTAAAGAAGCGAAAAATGATTTTTGAGAAAAAGTCACTATGCGTAGTGGTGCCTTTAGACCCTACGGAAGGAGCATGCTACACAGAGCCAGTGCGTGATGACAAGAGCGACAACAAGCTAGACTGTATCTACAAGATAACCTCTCGAGAATAGGATTGGGTGAATCCTACATTAGATGGTCAGATTTTGTGGGAGCGCGAAAGCTCTTGCACATCAGATTTGGATGAGGAAACAGAACAATGGCAGAATCAGTTACACGAGGTAACCACGCTCAACTGCAACGTGATGGTAAGATCATTGTATTGTGTGACAACAGAAGTAAGGGATCTACCTGTGTATGACGGGTTCACAGCAGCGGATGAATTCCTGAACAAAGTTGAATGGACAGTGCCATAAAAGCCGCGGTTTGATGCTCTGAAATGGGCACTACGCACTACACTTGCAAGGTGGTGGGGTACGCATCAGAGAAGCTTTGAGGACTGGCGCGGATGTAGAAGGATGATGCGCCTACGATTTGGGAAACCAAAGATGTCGCTACAATACAAGTATGATGGACGGGATGATCCACGTACACGCCTCGCGAAATGGACCAAGGTCTATGGGGAACAACCACAAATAGAATGGGTGCATCTGTTCTGTCATACTCTGGATGTCATACCCATGGATTGGTATACTGAGACAGAGCTCGGCCATGGCATGCGCGAATGGGATATCTTGTCTGAAGGATTCCTACTAACCTTCACATTTGAATATTTTTGGTGAGATATTGTTTATGATGCGCTACAAGCAGTAAAAACAGTTATCTTCAAAATACCTAAGGAGCCAATGGAAGTGTTTCATCCAGAATGGGCGACACAGCTAAGTTGTGCGCTGGAGTGTTACAATGTAAATGTTGAGGAGGATGATGAGGACCCACGAAATATTAACATTCCAAAAATGGAGGGTTGTCACGAGGTTCGAGGACCATTGATTGAGGATCACGACATCACCACGCCACTAAAAACGAAGCAGGGAAACATTGGAATGGAGGCAGAGCCAAAGTATGCAACGCTTTGAGACTATTGGGATGATGCCATGGTGGATAAGGTCGATGAGTTACTCCGTGAATACCAATACTTGTTCCTTACCAAAATTATGGATTTAAAAGGGATCATTAGCGACTTAGGGATGATAAAGATCACCCTGGAACCCGACGTGAAGCCGATTAAGTAGAGACCTTACCGCTTGAATCCAAAGTACAAGGAAAAGGTCCGCGAAGAATTAGACAAAATGCTCGCAGCTGGAATTATTGAGCTAGTGGAAGAATCCGACTAGGTGAGTCCTATGGTAGTGCAGGAGAAAAAGAAGAAGGGAAAAATAAGAATATGTGTGGACCTCAGGAAGCTGAACGACGCCTATGTACATGACCCATTCTCAACAACATTCACAGATGAAGTATTGGAAAATGCCGGTGGCTAGGAAGCATACTTGTTCATGGATTGGTTCTTAGGGTACCATCAGATCAATATTGCACCGGAAGACAGGAGCAAAATGACCTTCGCAATGGAATGTGGATGCTTTAAATACATTGTTATGCCGCTTGGATTGAAGAACACGCTAGCCATCTTTGTGTGCATCGTTGTTGCTGCGTTCAAAGAATACATCCACAAGTTATTATAGGTCTATCTGGATGATTGAACTATCTTCGGATTAGTTAAGCACCATGTAGCAAGCTTACGCTTAATGTTGGATAATTGTCGATGGCACCAAATTGCACTAAACCTTAAGAAGTGCACATTCCTTATTGCCTTTGGAAACCTACTAGGACATGTAGTCTATAAACAAGGACTAATGGTGGACCCTACGAAGGTTGTCGTTATTCTAAATTTGGAAGCACTGTGAAGTGTTAAACAGTTGTGCGCCACCTTGGGACACACCAGATACGATAGAAATTTTATCAAAAGCTATGCCCAAATCACCGCACCGATGGAAAAATTATTGAAAAAGGATGATACATTTTTTTTGGAATGATGATTGTATGAAAATTTTGGACGTCTTGAAGGGGAAATTGGCCTCCGCTCCAATCCTGGTCTTCCAAAAATGGGATGTGGAGGTTCATGTCCATGTTGATGCATCGTGTATCACACTGGGAGTAGTGCTCGCATATGAGGGCGAGGAAGGCTTGGAACACCCTATCGCTTTTGCAAGTCAGAGGCTTTCCAAAGCAGAGAAGAACTATTCCACCATCGGGTGTGAGGGGTTGATGATGGTGTATGTACTCCAAAAATACTGACGCTATTTACTCAGAGGACATTTCAATATGTCTACTGACCATTCCGCGCTGAAATACCTGGTCAATAAGCATATGTTGGGGGGTGCATATGCAAATGGCTCTTATTGTTCCAGGAATATGATTTTGAGGTTGTAGTAAAGCCAGGACACCTAAACGCGGGACTGGATCACTTGTTGCGAATTGAGATGGGTGAGGAACCCACTAATTTGGAGGGACTACATGATGCACAGCTCTTTGCAATGTGCGTCACAGACTAGCACTTCAAAGATATAATCCATTTTCCGACAACAGGGATTGTGCCGAAGGAATACTCCATCCAACAAAAGAATGAATTGGTGGTGCGCGCGGCATATTTTTCTATCATCGCGGGGCACCTATACAAAATGGGAAATGATGAGATATTGCGAAGATATGTACCTAAATTTGAACAAAGTCAGATCCTCACAGAAGCACATGGGGGCGCTATAGGAGGACACTATGCAGGACGTGCGACCGCACAAAATATTCTTCGCGTAGGGTTATGGTGGCCAACCCTACACCAGGATTCAAAAGCACACTGTAAGGCCTGCAATATATGTCAAAGGACTGGAAAAGCATCGTGAAGGGAAAAGATGTCGTTAAATCCACAAATGACACTGCAACTGTTCAAAAAATGGGAAATCAACTTTATGGGACCAATCAAACCTCAAGGAAAGACGGGTGCGTGCTACATCATCACCACGATGGAGTATCAGACACGATGGGCGGAAGCGTAGCCGGTCAAAGACTACACGGCCACTATGGCTGCGAAGTTTTTGTTCGAAAACATGTTGAACCAATTTGGTTGTCCGAAAATCTTAATGAGTGATCACGGAACACATTTCCTAAATGAAACTATCAGCAAGCTCACAGAAGAGTTCCAAGTGTATCATCTAAAAAGCCCACCCACAAGCTAATGGGATAGTAGAGGCATTCAACAAAATACTGGAGACTGTGCTGACCAAAGTGTGCAATGTGCAGCGAAACGATTGGGACCTGTGCATACCTACCATGCTATGGGTTTACAGGACAACATGAAAGAAACCGATGGGACAGACACCTTTCCGATTAGTTTATGGCGTGGAAGCTGTGATGTTGATGGAATATACCATACCTAGTCTGCAAATAGCAGTGCTCATAGGGATGACAAACCACAAAGCTTTGGAGGAAAGGCTCGCGCAATTGGAAGAACTTGAGGAAGAATGTTTTTTGTTGGATTTCATTAGCAGGTACAAAAGCAGAGTGAAAAATCTTAGCACGACCACCATATCAAGTTGTGCACCTTCAAGGTAAATGACTTAGTGCTATTGTATGACAGTAAGTTTGAAAATTTTCCAAGAAAATTCAGAATGCACTGGCTGGAACCATACGTGGTTAAGGAGGTCACAAATGGAGGCGTGGTCCAGCTAGTCAAACTAAATGGAGAACCCTTCCCAAGCAAAGTAAATGGCAGCCGCTTGAAGCCCTACACGGGTGGGTTGGCTATCTGGCCGAAGCACAATCTTCGTGACCCGAGGAGCCAGACAAGGGAGCGGGACTATAAACATACGTAGCAGATGCCGGTACAGATGCAGGGTAGTACACAGGAAACAGAGGCTTCAGAAGAACAGATGCACCAAGTCCAACAAGCAGCGGCTCAGTGTGCTGCGAACATCAGGACTGTTCAGGACTCGTTGGAGGGACTCCGCACCAAGATCACTGCGTCAACAGAGTGACTCGAGGGCGAGTCACGATGTTTGTTCAGGGCCTGTCGGGCATGGAATCCCCCCACAGCATGTTCTGTGGCTCAAAGCCCAAGTTTTTAGAAATATTATTGTAAAGCCCCGCGAATTGAGGGCATAGAATGCATGTTAGAGTCATAGGGTTGTCCGCCCTAAGTTTGAATGTAACGTCGACCTACCCATGCTCTACGGACCATGGGATTGTATAAATAAGAGCGCGGCTCTAATTTGTAAGGAAAATCAGATCATGATTGAATAGAATGAATAGAATGAGATAGTGAAGCATAGAAGAAGATTCTAAGTACCTCTTGGGTCATAGTAGTAGGAAGAGGCTCTGCAGCTAAGTGCGTAGAGGCCTAGTAGAGTCCCCAGCTAAGTGTGCGGACCCCTGCAGCTGAGTGCGCAGGGTGGAGTCAAGTCTGTAACCAAGAAAGAAGAATAATAAAAAGAATTTTTATATGAATTCAGTGTATTTGTTCTTGTGCTATTACATGTTTGATATCAATTACAATTATACTATTTATTTACTGCGCGCATTTGTATGAATGGTGAATATTGTTAAGTATAACTGAAATCATACAGATAAGCTAAGTTAATCAAATAATATCGGGTTATTAATAAAGACTTTGGTAATAACATTGTTCGGCCCCCAAGTAGGGCTATGCGAATACAACATTGCAGGTTGCGAGATATGGGTAAGCACGTGTAGCGACATGCATGCAGGGACGAACCACGAATTGTTTGAAACCATCAGACATCCCCAGGGTGGGAAAACCTGGTTCTAGCACCCTCCCATACTACTTCGGGTGAGACCACAGTCCGTGCTCTGCGGACTGTTGCCGAAAGGGAAAGTTGCACTAGGATTTGTTTGGCTAAATCATCTCCAAACATGGGTCAGGCCTCAACAAGCCAACAATTGTCCTACGTCATGTAACAACATTAATGTATGACAGGTCTTAAAGATAGGGTTATTCACATTAATCAAATACATTGGAGCATTAATTAGTTGGTGAATTTATAAATCATCGCATTCATTTATTAAATCCTTGTCATGGCACATTGCAGTGCTTCTTTAGCTCCAGCGCATCATTTGAAATCCAAAATATGAAGCATGGTTCATGTGTCTTTTCCAAACATATGCTTCTTATGCAACATTTGATACATTTTCTTAACTACAACACTTGATACTTAATGTTAGCTCCAACGCAATAGCTAAGGGAAAGGATTCAAGACCAGGGTTAGGAAATGTGCAGTGCGTTATGTGGTAGCCTCCTTCTTATGTGATTTGTGATGCAATTTTTGTTGCATTGGGTAATACTCTATCACTACAATGTGTGATAGCACTGGTGCATATCGCTCTTCCATCCTGTGATGAATTCCAACTTATTTTTTTGAGGCGTGGCTTTGCTTTATCCAACATTTGTCATTCATATTATTCAAATTTCGCAATGTATACATTCACTATTATCCATATCTTAGGTCAAGTGAATGTTAGCATCACCTTCAACAACATTGAACCATAACCTTTCAACATGTTTTCCAACAAAATATATATAATCTTGACATGTCATTTGATTGTAGTATCACTCTTTTAAAATGGTCATTATGCATGCACCTAATATCTTGTCATCCCTTCTATTATTATATATATTATATATATATATATTATATTTTATTATATATTATATTATTTATTATATTATATTTATATATATATATATAATATTATTATATAATATTATATATTATTATATATATATTTCTATATTATATATATATATATATATATTATATATATATATATATATATAGATATATTATAGATTATTATATATATATATATATTTATATATATTATATTATATTTATTTATTAATATGCTTTGTTATGTATGATAGGAGTCCATGTCCACATGGTATTTGATATATAACTTTTTCTGTAGTGGACTTGTAGTGTTTTCCCATCTTCCCATGCACTGTATATAGGATCTCTTTTCAATGAAGCTCGCATTTGTCTTGTATGGTCTTTGTTTCCATGCATGCGTAATTTCTCCATGGAATTTTCATTCTAGGCTCACATTCTTGATACTATGATACGTGGCCATGTGGAACTACATTTGCTAATGGGAAATTGATCATTTTGTGAGTCTAACCAAATGATTAGTCTTTCTGTTATTTTCACTCATCACAACCAACTTGTGTTGTATCTTGGAAATCACAAGGCCACATTTATATATAATAATTACATAGACTCATAGATACACATGGATAATTAATAAATCGTAAGTGTTGCCTCGCCATGATATTAGTCATGCCCCTAGTGCATTACTTTGTGCAAACAAAAGTCCTTCATTTCTTTGCATCTTTAGTACATTTCCATGATCTCTGCATATGTTAATATAATACCCTTTAAGTTCCTTGGGATTTCCCTTGTATGGGGAATCTTTTCCAATCGATATCTCTTGTCCTAACAGTATTAGGGTTCTTTAAACCTTATCAAAATCCTTGATTATAAGAAGAAAATTTCCAACCATATGTAAAGATAATTACTAGCATACCATGTGAGCTTATTGTGATAACAATTAACATATTCATGCACAATTCAATTCTTTAATACTTTCCATAAGGGAGACGGAGATGAGTTGTCTACAAATTGAATGCGCACTAAATCAGGATAAAAAGAATTAACCTCAAGAGAAAATTGAAGACCTCCACCAGTCTCTACAAGGAAGCTCAAGTTTGAGAACCAGTGCGATGTTTAAGCCCACTAACTAACCTAATAACTGAAATGACATTATATAGAAAATTATCTATAACAATGATAATGCAACTATAATGAGAGGTCATTTAAGGAACTCTTCAAGAATACAAATTAAGGCATGAATGTCAAAGGTGAAACATGGCTGACAACATATGGTGCATGCATATAATATACATAACATACTATGACTACAAGTCCACAAACCCTAATACACTATACCAAGGTGGAATAAAGGTGTCATCTTTAGCTAGGCAGTATACATTCATGGTTTGTAAGTTGCAATTCTTGTCATGATAATGAGTGACTAAAAAGAAGGTGAATATATTAGCATCTTGAAAATACACAATGCATTGGGTAGAGAATAAACAAATTAAAATCGATGATGGGCACAAACACTATGTTTGGTGAAAACATCAGCATCCATTGGGTTTATGGGGGAAACACATGGTCAATATAATCCATAGGAAAAATCATTGGAGCCTTGAAAAGCAGAGGGGGACTCAAAATTTGGTGGTAAGCTAAATTTAGGGTGTTATTGTAGCAGCTACAACATAACCCCTTCTTCATAATGGACCTTGGAGATTGCATCAATTATGAAATAACACCTCTCCTAACTTGAGAAGGTTTAAGGGTGTGGGAGAGAGTGTTATAGAGTGGTATCAGATCATAGATTCAACACTGGACCTAAAGAGGCTTGCACACAAACAATTAAATTATTCTAGTAAATTATTTGTTGTGTGTGTGTGTGTGTTGACCTTGACCTTGCATATGTCATGGTTGCTAACCTGGATGAAATTATCATTTCAAACCTATTGTTGATATGAGTACGAGCACAATGATATCTCATTTTTATTTCTTGGAATATATGACAAACATGGAATTTAGAAATGTGAACATCAATATATCAACATGTTTAGTGTTGGCATGACAACGTAACAATTTAACGTTGAGCAAAGTGTCATCATTGATGTTAAAGGTTATTCATTGATGTCAAGCCCAAGGAAAATGTTGAGCATGTTGGAAGTTGCAATTGGTTCAGGGGGAGATTGGTAAGTATTTCAATGAGTGTTGCTACCTAGCTTGAGGTCAAGGATAAATGAAATATCATTGAGGGAATTTTTTCTTCAGTTTCTTAGTCTCAATGAGAGAACTAAGTGTTTAGTTGGATATTGTTATTCAAGACCTTTCCAACACTTTATGTAACTTGATATAACTCCAAAGGAGTGATGAGAAAAGTGAAATTAAAGTTTTGGCAAGGTTCCAACTCCTGCATGTTCCAACCTGTTATTAAGTCGCTCAATTAATGGCCTAATTAAGGGTTACACTAAGCTAATTACAGATCCTTGTTAATTCCCAGCCCCACAACCCCAACTATTTCGTGAAGGTTGGATAAATGAATGTGTCGAGGGACTCGCAACCATGCTAAGTAGATATGCAGTAAGAACAAGTGCCAGAGTGTGATTTACTGGAAAGGTTGTCTAAATTAACATGCCCCTGAACCTGGGGATTTTCATGAGTAAGTTGGGTGACTGGAATGGGTGGACAAGTGATTAGTTAAGGTGAGAAACTAAGACAGGTCCAAGGACTGGATTGGTTTACAAGGCAAGTTAAACGAATTAGCATGGGGATGCTTAATTAAGACTTAAGATTCCATAATTAAGGATTACCCTTAATCCCCAAGCGTTCCTAATTTTTCTTAATTAACGATTAGTCTTAATCCCTCGTTGCATGACCTCGGGTGTATATGTGACATTTGACTACTAGAATGGGTCGGGGACCTGAGACCATGAGGATGTGGCACAGATGACATGGTTGAGCAAGTGATGTGACTAAGAACATGTCGTGACACACTTCAACATGCCATGTGGCAGGGGGAATTGGCCCTTTTGGATGGCTAAGTGGCTCATTTGTTATTGACATGTGGCAATGTAGCGACATCACATGTGGTAGGTGAGGTGGCATAACCTCAATATTTACACTAGGGGTTATTTTTATAAAGGTTTGTAGTGTTAAAACCCTCGGCCAAAGTAAGTTCATAGACAAAATAGGGATGGGCCTAACCAGTTGATGTGGTTCCATGATAGATTAGGGTACATACAACAAATTCCTAGACCCCATTCCCTCTTTAAAAGTTGAAAAAAAGGGGGTATCCCAAGATGGTCTTCTCGCCATTTGATTGAAAAATTCAATATGGGGGACGCTGGTGTGCACTAGGAAAGAAGAAGAGAGTTTGTCGCATAAGTGACTGAGAGGGGATGTGTATCAGTATTGCGTAATATAGATCACCAATTCCATCTTTTTACCTTTCTCTCAATTAACAGATCATTCAATGATTGGAAGCACAACATATAACAAATAACATATGATTAGATGATCATATGAGTAGTCTCTAATAAATACACAGATGAATCATGGAAACAACAACACAAAACATAAAAGCACATAATATCGTCAACAAATGAGGACACTAGATATTAGGTGGAGACCCTTTAAGGAGAAAACCACCAAACCCTTTTCTTCTTCTTCTTCTTCTTATAATATATACTTATATTACATCATCCATTGGAACCCTAGCACCAGTGTGTAAGCACGAACTTGTGATATATGATCACCCACTCACTCTAGGCCACAACCTGATGGAAGCCACCACTTCCACAACTACTCATAGACATTCATCTACTGCGGGCATTGACCCCCAATGAGTTGTAAGCACCTTCCTACTTGTAAGCACCCACTCCCAAATGGCTCTGAAAATATTGATCTATTAGAGGCTTCAACCCTTAAATATTTTCTTAGGCCACCACCTGAAGGAAGCCACTACTCCCTATACCAGCAAGCCACCACTTTCCACTAAAGGCCCGAACCTTCAAACCTTATGGACCACCTTTCATATACTTTTAGATCGGGCCCATGAATTTATGCTCAAACAACTATGGAACACCTTTCATATACTCTCATATTGTATCCACTAGAAATTTATGCTCAGTGACAATACAAAACCTCTCTACAATTTCAAATCTACTCAATAACCAAATCTCGTCAGTACATCAGCACTATCCAACTCAAGCAATAACATGTACTCAATGACTTAGACCAATAACACACCAATCCATATTTTATGCTCATTAATGACATCAAACCATAGCAGCATACTCACTCCATAAAATACTCAGTAGCAACATACAACTCACTCTCTCTCAACCAAACATCAATGGTAGTCACATAAACTCTCTTCTCAATACATTTCACTGACAAATCTGCCAGTACTCAATAACACTTTCTAATCAATATACCATCAACATGTTATAAAAACTGATGCAGGAGCATTCAGCTCAGTAAAACCATTGTATTTTAGTAAACATAAGGGATCTTATGTTTTAAGGAAGTTGGTTTCCTAAGTGTTAAATTAATGTAATTATTTAGGCTTTTGGGTGATTTTAATGAGAATAGGAATTAGTTAAGTAATGTGAGGCATATTTGTAAATTTTCATGAATTTTGGAGAACATGAGAGATTTAGGATAATTGAAAGATTTGGGAATCAGTTGTAAATCTTAGATTAAGAGTTGGTTTCATGATTTGAGGAACTAGAGAGGATCCTTAGAGATAAATAAGATATTTTAGGATTTTGTTGAGAAGATTATGGACCTAAACCAGGAACTGGTTATAGAATCCTTTTGTATAAATGTAAGCCTAAAAGGCATAGAAAGGGGTTAGCTAATTAGGGTTTACCCAGTTGAAGAGTTACTAGTTACTTAGTTAGAGGATTTGGCTACAAGCCTACTGGCAAGTAGGAAAACAGAGGCCACTGATTAGAAAATCAGACCACAAAGGGAGAGAGAGACTCTTTATGTAAATATTTGTTTATCAATATAGAGAATTCGATTCCTGAATTATGTAAGTGTGGATTGAGTAATCAAATGATAAATTGTGTGTGAATTAGAGTTTCTGCATAGTATATGTATGCAGGGGAGTTTGAGAAGAACACAGAGAATAAGTGAGGATGAAGGATTGTGTCGGATCGTTGAATTCGATTGAAGGATCAACGTGAAGTTCAGGAGTGACAATGTTTAAGAGTATGCGGAGTAAGTCCAAGTGGGAGTTGTGTTGCAGAACAACCAAAGACAAGAAACCCTCGAGGAACCGAAGCCATAGAAGAACCTTGAGAAACCATGTAAAGGAGAAGAAAGTAAAGGTGTGAAGGAATGATGTAAACGTGTGGAGGAGCCATTGGATCATCTAGATTAACAGACAAGATTTTGTGATAAGTGGCTAGGATTAAGTCACGTAGAATGGAGTCAAGAAGATGAGTGGCGGAGATTAATCCATGTGTTGGCAGAAGGACGGAGTGGTTTTTGTAGGCGGAAGTGGTTTTCACACGGCCTCAAAACCATAAGCGGTAATTGACAAATGGACCAAATGAAGTTATGAATGATAAATTAATCTAGTTGAATTTCGAAGGTGATCGGACAGTCTGTTGAAAGGGTGATCGGACGCATATCGCGTGAAAAAAAGCACGGGATTTAATTTGGAAAATCGGACCTAATGAGAGTTTATATAGTGGGGTTAAATCTTCATTGAGTTTCGGCTATTAGGACCGTCTATGGTTTGACAGATCAGATGGTAATCGCGCGAAAAAGAGCACGCAGGTTAATATTCTAAGCGGACCTGATGTGTTTATCAATGCAATTTAACTTTGTTTGAGTTCCATAGGATAAATGGAGATCGCGTGATAGTCATTGATCTGGTGGAGTGAAATCAACGGTGGAGGTTGAACGCGATAAGGTGAGCATTGATAAATGTGCCAAGGTCGTGGATTGGTGGAAAGGTAAGACTTACGTGTGTCTTGTGGAGTGTTTCTATTATACGAGGAATAAAAGGAATAAAGTGGAATTAATGAATTAAAAGGTTAAGTCGAGTTTAACCAAGTCTGAGACCATGGTGTGGTTAACGTTGATTTAAGTTGAGACCAAAGTTAAGAGGGTATGGTTAATATGCGTGAGATTAAAGAGCTATTAAAGTTTAGACTTTGGGTTAATCACATGAAACGTTTCCACATTAGTTTTAATTAAGAAGCCAAAATCCTTAATTTTGTGAAGGTTTGACTAGGAAAAGAAATTAAAATTCCTGGGACATAATAGATAATGCAATTTATATGCATACTGTGGGTAAAGTCGGCTTAGGCTGGCATCATTTGGTATTAGAGAAGAATAAGGAAATTTTGTGTTATGTTTTAAAGATGTGTATGCGGGCAAGAGGAGATTAGGTTATTTGAATCTGATAAGTAGAAGGATTGACATAAGATGAGAGTAAGTGATACTCTTAAGAAGAGATTGAAGAAGCATAAAGAAAACACAGTGATGTTTGTTTTCTTGAGGAAAATGGAGATTCACTCAAATGTGAAGAGTGGATAGAGACTGATTGTGAAATCATACATGTATTGTTTTATTTAACTCTGGTTTAAGTTTTGTAGATTAAAGACAGAGTAAAGATTTGTGGAAGCAGACAGACAAAGAAAGTTGTATATGTTCTAAAGAACAAAGTGAATGAAAGACTGGAAAAACAAGTGGCAGTGAACCTAAAGAATCTGACTGAAGGTTGGACGAAGGGGACAAGAGTGTTCTCAAAAGGAAGCTGAACAACAAGCTTTTCAAAGTTGGAATGATGTTTGGCTCAAATATCATTGATATTCAGGTAACAACAATTAGCAAAACATCTCAGCAAGAAGATCACAACTTGAAGAGCAGTGATGAAGGAAGCCAGTAAAGTTTTCTGAGATAGAGTAGTAGAACCTAGTATTTCAATTGTGTTTGAAATACAAGAGAACAGTTTTGTTATCAAAAGAACATGTGAGTTGAAGTCTAGAGCATGGAGTGCTCATATGGTTCCAGAGGAGAGAACCAGAGAGATGCCAAAAGACTGAGCTCAGAGGAGAGAAGCTTAGTGAGGTATCATGCAGCAGGGAGGACTTGTTGTTGCAAGGACTTGTGCAGCTCATAGTGAGCGAGTAAGGAACTCATAGAGATGGAGAAGAAGATGACTACTAATATTCATGGTAGAGATTCTAAGGAAAACCACAACAGAAGAAAATTGAAGAAGGAGGATGCCGAGGAAAATGGAAAGAGAATGAGTCAATAGGATATTGAAAAGGAGATTGTAGAGATAAAAGAACAACTCAATGTATTAAGGATGATACTGGAGGAAACCCAAAGACAAGGTTGGGTCTTGAGAAAAAAGGTAGTAAAGTGGCATAAGCTACAAAAAAGGCTATAGCAGAAGTAAGTGAAGTGGCTAGTGGAAAAACTTAGAGAATCTGAGTTGGAAATGGAGGTTTCCATTTGTGAACCAGAACAAGGTGAGGTTCTGGGTGAAGATGAAGATTGGAGATCTATGAATGATCTGGAGGATTCAAGACAACAAGAATTTTACTTTGCTGAGGAAGGAATTATTGATGATTTTTTGAACTGTTGGGCAAATTCAGATCAGTAGGAGGATATAAAACCTTGTTTATTTGAATCTAATAATTTTGATGTGATTACAGGTTTTGCAAAGGATGAGTAATATTTTGAAGCTGTTAAAAGTATGGAAGAGTATCTTTTAGAAGATAAAAACTTTGAATTAAAGAATGATGGAGAATGTCTCTTGAATGAGAAAAGCAATGAATTATTGTAGCAGAAAGAATGTTGTAATACACTGATGTTTGAAGTTGTTACAACACACAAACAATTTCTTGTGAAAAAGGGAGATGAAATTCAGTCTGAAGAGTTGATGTGTTTTTGGGCAGTGGACCCCCCCATAGCATGTTTTTGGGGCTTAAAGCCCGAGTTCTAGTCAAAATGCAGGCACAGAGTGCGAAGAGTCTAGGGTTATCTGCCCTAAAATAATCTAATCTAATATAGAATGTGTCGGACTACCCATGGTCCATGGACCATGGGATTGTATAAATAGAGCGAGGCTCTAAGTGTAAAGGGATTCTTAGCCTTGAGAAATAATATGGATTTTTGGATGAGGGACTAGCTCTGAGTCTATAAGTCCGAGTCTTGGGTATAGTAGTAGGAAGAAGCTCTACAACTATGTGCACAGAGGCCTGGAAGAGTCCACAGTTGTGTGCACGGACCCCTACAGCTGAGTGCGCAAGGTGGAGTTTGGATTGTACTTGGATAGAGAATTAAGAAAAGATAAGTTGATTCTGAAATACTGTGTGTTTATACTTCTGTTATGTTTATGCATCTCTTTACAGTTTTATGATTGCATGCACTGGCTATGAATGTTGAATGATTAATGAGAATATTGGGTATATGCAATTAAGTTAAGATCTATAATAATAGCATAGTAAGGATAAAGGATCTACATAGCACCTCTTCGCACTCTTTATAGAGTTGCACAAAAACATTCGCACAAGCTGCGAAGGACAGACGGCTACACAAAGCAGCGCAAGTGTGTAGGATCGATTTGCAAACTTCCTCGACTTCATCAAGACAACCCTAGGGTGTAGAAACCTGGTTGCAACACTCTCCCATACTACCTCGAGTGAGACCTCAGTCCATGCACCGCGGACTGTTGCCGAAAGGGCCGGTAGTATCAAGATTTGCTTGGCTAAACTCATTGTTGAACCTGGGTTAGGCCCCACGTAGCCAACAAATGTTTCCATTGCCGAGACCAAGATCTGCCTAAGGGATCTCTGATGGCATGCCATTGGAACCCTACAAAGGAGGAAATTAAAGAGTGGTTAGACAAGAAGCTTCACGAGTTCATGACACAGGAAAACAGAACTACGCAGATATCTGAGAAGAGGTGGTTGGATCACTACGTATATACAGAAATCCATGAGATCTTCTTCATGTCCTTCCCTTTTGAACTGTATGAGTGGATCACGAGGATAGCCGACGGCCCGGGAGGTACAAGCTCAATCAACCGATAGTGTGGACTCCAGAATTAGTGCGTAGATTAGAGACATCAAAAGGTAAGATCGCGCGAGCTACGGACCAATGGCACAACTGGATAATAGGAGGATTTATCATTGAGTTTGCTTTAAACACAACCGTGACCTACAACGAAGTAGAGCGACGTTTTCTCAAGGGACCATGAGGTAGGTACATTAAATCCCTAAAAACCTAGATTAAGATGTTGTTATGTGAAAAATAGGTGATGTGAATACATTAATGTTTGGAACGACGTAGATCAAAAGAATCTACAAAGGTAGCAGGGAATTAGGAAACAGTCCCTTGATTTCACCTTCACGAGAAAGCGAGGAAGAGCTCGCTCAGGTCTCTCCGAGAAGTGCGGTCATTTTGATAAGGAAGCGCATTCCACAATTACCACCTCCACTTACGCCACCACCTGCTTCACCTCCCTCACCTCCATCTCCACCCACTCCACCTCCACAACCCCCACAGTTCAGCATGGCAAGCATGATCAAGCTACCCGTATTTAGAGTAGGAAATGAGGATCCAGATCAATTCAAGTTCGTGGCAAGAGTAGTGTGCGAAGCACCAGGGGTCACGGACGACAACATTAAGAAGGCTACATTGGTGAGCGCATTGCAGGATCACGCACTGACATGGTATATCAAGCATTCCAATGATCACCCAAATGCAAGAATAGCAGAGATCCAAAATGCATTGAACAGAGAATTTAGCCGGCCGAAATCTGAGATGCAGTCAATCATCAGATTTAAAGAGATAGCGATGATCCCGGGTGAGGCCCCATGGGATATGGATCAACGGCTGAAGAGTATGATCCGTGAGGCTAATATGATGCTAACGGATGCACAACACCATGCATGGTTTGTGGCATACTTGACACCACACTTGAGGACGACATTTTCACAATAGAAGCTTTCAACCCAGGTCGAAGTGTTGGAAATGGCAATGAGGTTGCATGACACCTCGATACAAGACCCTTGGTTGGGAATTCAACAATCCATGTGCAACTACAAAATCTATACTTGGAGATGCAGAATTTGAAGCAAAATAGGGCACCACGACCAGAGGCGCACGATGAAGGATGGTGTATAAAATGCAAAGGTCAAGGCCACAACAAGGATTATTGTCCAGTATTTGTGAACTACTTGGCAGGAGGGGGAACGATGTCATTAAGACCAGAAGCACACACAAGGCCAAGTACGACCCCTGCATTATGGTGTGTGATCTGTCAAATAGGAGGAAAACACACAACGAACAATTGTCATCTATTGCAGAAGTATACAAAGACTCCACAAAAACTGTTTTATAATTTCTGTAGGTCGATAGGCCATAACGAGCATACTTGTCACATCTACGAGTTGATGATGGAGTGGACCCCAGCCTATAGAATGTAGATAGAAACGCGAGGCCTTGACCTAGCCATAGGGATGGCGCGTGCTGGATTTCAGGGCCGAGGTTGGGGACGAGGAGGAATGGAGCCAAGAAGGGGCCATGGACAGTTAATCTGTTACAATTGTGGAGGACCATGGCACTATGCTCATGATTGTACCAACCCAATGAGAGTATCTTGTTCATACTGTGTTAAGTTTGATCATGAAATGGTAGATTGTCTGACTTTGATCACACAAATGCGTGATAAATGGGTACTCCAGCCTACTCTAACTAAAAATATTCAAAATGATGAGGTCCGATCCACGCGAGGAGACCCAAATGTAAATATAGTGCTTAGAAGCAGTGCGACTATAGGGAAAGATAAGGGGAAGCAACCTGAGAAAGATACATGGGTTTGCAAGGCCCCTACAAAGGAACCCAAGTTTGACTTAGAACGCGCAAAGGAGACGTTTATGGAAGCAAAGAAGAGCTTCGTGGAGGCCTCTACGTCAGGTAGTAAGGATCAACCAGAGCAGGGAATGGATCCTTCCATGCTTATTACCTTTCTGGAGACATGCATGAAGTTGATGTGCGATAATAGGGCAATTAAAGGACTACAAGAGCTGATCACTAGGTGTACAGGGTCAGGTGAACCACGCGTAGTCCGGAAATAGGGAAAGCATACATTGCGCACTAGAAGGGAGATGATATTGATGGTGTAGATTGGCGAATATGAAATAGATTAGGTAATCCTAGACTTGGGTTCGGATGTGAATGTGTTACCAAAGCATACATGGGAACACATGGGTAGGACCGCTTTACAATGGTTCCCTATTCAATTGCGAATGGTGAACCAACAGAATATTTTGCCCATGGGGAGGTTACAAGGGGTAATAGTTGATATCGAAGGTGCAAGCACGCAGACAGACTATGAAGTAATAGAGATTGTTGATGATAGCAATCCTTATCCCGCATTGCTGGGAATAGATTGGGCCACTGATATGAATGGCATCATCAACCTGAAGAAGAAAAAGATGATATTCAATCAAAAGTCCCTACGCGTAGTAGTTCTGCTAGATCCAGCTGAAGGAGCATGCTACACTAAACCTGTGCGCGATAATGATAGCGACGATGAGCTAGATTGCATTTACTAGATAATGGAATAAGACCAGGATCAGGTGAACCCGACTATAGATGGAAGAATCTCGTGGGAACGCAACAGTTCTTGTACTTTATCTTCAGATGAAGAAGTAGAACGCTGGCAGAACTAGTTGCATGAAGTGACAACGTTGAATTGCAACATGATGATTAAATCACTATGGTGCATGACAACAGAAGCAAACGAATTTCCAACATATGATGGAGTAACATCAGTGGATGAATTCCTAGACAAATTTGAAAGCATAGTATCGAAACAACAGTGTTATGATGCACTAGAATGGGCGCTGCACGCAACACCTACACGATGGTGGAGTACACATCAGAAGACTATTGGATATTGGCGTGAATGTAGAAAATGAATATGCTTACGGTTTGGAAGTCCCCAGCATCGAACGAGATCCGAGCGGCCAGGATGAAGCAGCTTGTGCGCACACGAGTGTCGATGGGTGCAAACGTGTGCTGTGTAAGCACATCCCAGACTAAGGATCAAAACTCAGAACCAAATGCGGCAATAGGAAAAGTGACAACAATTCCACGTCGGAGCATTCAAAAAGCACTGCGGAATCATGAACAAAGTTCACCAGGTGAGACGAACTGACTGGGACCTGTGCGTACCAATTGTTCGATGGGATTCTAGGGCCATGTACAAGCATCTGAGCATGAAAATGATTCGAAAAATGACAGGCAGAGTCAAGGCCATAGGTTTGGGAGGAAGGAATCCTCACATAATTGGAATGGTTTGTAAGGACCAGGACGAAGGAATTATGTAGCCGTGTGAGGTCAAACATATGTAGATTCAGGAATCCATTCAGCAAAGGCACTTGAAAATTCACGAACTCGAAGAAGATCGAGTATGGTTGAGGAATAAAAGCAGGATCTTGGACGAAGAAATAAACAAAATGGAAACCGAAATCACACAGGTAGGCCGCACCGAGAAACTAAGACTGACAGAACAAAAGGTAGGCAATCATACTACTGCATTGGAAGGATTTGTGGCTTTGCTACCATGGCTATGGTCTCACCTCACTAGACAAAGGAATTAACAAATGCGTCATGTAAGGAAGAACATGAAGAGCTGACTGATGTCAAGGTAATTACGGGGTACCCACGGACTAGGCTGGAGGGTGTAGAGAAGCCTTGTGCGAGTGAATTAACCACCTGACTATCCATAGAAAGCATAGTCTCAATGCTCCAAGCAGTTGGAAGAGAGTGCGGGACTATAAAAGAGTCTGAATGGAAGCGGTGTGATAGAAGGACTGCGCGCAGGGTCAGTCAGTCCCAAATGTCGTGCCCGCATATGGGAAGCCACGTTATCACATAGAGATACTGGGAAGTGACCGTTGGGGTCACTGTTCATGATAAGGTATCCCATTTAAGACAGCAAGGAGTGGGCAACGGGAAAATAAGACACGGAGTCAGAACTAGATTTGAAATGATCATGCTGCCAATATGGAATTAATAAGCCAAAGGAGGGGGTAACGGTTGAATTTGAATTCTGGCAGGCCTATAAATCCTAGATGGTCATCCACCAAACAAACCTTGGCATCTTGAGAATTCAGTTATCGCGTATGGAGTTTACAGCTTTAGAGGCTTTGAAAGCAAGTTCAGTGTTTGAAGCATTGCCGAAAGAGACGCAGGACCTTCTAAGCAAAGCAATGTCAACAATCGAGGAAGTCGTGCCAAGCCCTATGTCACCGGTGGGGGATGTGCTGAAAATTCCAAAATCGCCCCGAACTTTGAGGCCTAAAAAGGACCCACAGGGTGCAGGACCAGTCCGTATGTCTCCATGAAACCCGCGGTTTTGTAAGATGTCTATGGAAGAGAAGGGAAAAATGGTTAATATTGAGAGCGATGATGAGGACGAGGATTTCCAAGCATTCGTAGAAGAGATTGAACCAGAGGTAGAAATGGAGGAAGACATCCAACCAATACGCGTTGCAGCAAAGTTTCCCAAGTATGTCCCTACGCAGAAAGGGAGGGTAAAGGTACCTAAACATTTGGATGTCGTTAAAAGCACACTCAAAACCTTGTTCCTCCCTGAGGGAATTCTATTTGAAGGTTCGACTGTGGGCCTTGTACCCATGATGAAGTTCGAAGACTGGGACCTCGCAGATAGCAAAAAGTTCCCTCATTTGGAAACTAGTCAACGGATGAAACAAAGCAAGGAGGGGGCAGTTACAGCGCTGCAGCTGCGAAAATGGTTGCGGGGGGTGGAGGAGGCGGGGCTACTCAACCTCCTATGGATTCCACACTTTCATCAGGCACTAATCACGATATTTTTCATCAGGCAACTACTTTGTCTGGTGCACGATGGGTACTTGTGGCTAGAGGAGCCCATTCCCATCACAGCGGAGCTTATTCATAGGATTTCTCAGCTTCCCTGTATGGGAAGGGACCCCACGGAAATAGCTAGCACCAATGGAGACTTGGCAATTGTAGAGGCCATGAAAAAGAAATATAATTTGGAGAAAAAGTGGAGGGGTTACATTATTACTAGCATTCAAGACAAAGGGGCCTGAGTCACTACCTAGTTGCTGGCAAGGAAAGTGATAAGAAAATATCGTGGCAATGAGGTACCAGCAACAGTCATCACACTGGCCGAGCAATGCGCAGAAGGGGTACAGTTCAACTAGCCACAGTTCCTCTGCGAGGAGTACCTGACAAACTACAGGGAGGCTCAGGAGCAGGGTAAGACCTTCCACTACGCGTGGTTGCTCTTATCCATCCTGTTGGTTGCAAGAGAATTGCCTGAGGATAGTTAGTTTCCTCCCCTTGATCAGGACTTTCCAGAGGCAGCAAAATACGCGTCACTATGGGCGACGAAGGATGCCACGCAAATCTATGAAACCAAGATCTTCTGGATACTGATTGAGGCAAGTGTACAAATGTGGATCAACAAATTATCGCGCCTATCCCCCATGGTATATGACAGTCTGCAGAGCTTTGCAAACTTTAAAGAAAATATGGACAATGTGTATATCAAGGCGCAGAAGGATTTGGAGTAGAAATGGACCACACTCCCCTTCATCAAAATTGATGACACTATTTTTGCAGTGCTCGACTCATGGCCACTGGAATGGCATGCACCAATTCTAGCAGTGCGTGATGAGACATCGATTCAAAGACAGAAGGATGTCTCCAAGGTACTAGCACAACAGAAGTGGAATGAGCAGCTAGCTAAAGAAGTACGAGTTTACCGTGAGGTAGCAAAGGCCACCACCGAAAAGGCAGTAGCAGCAGCAACATCTAAGGCAACCACGATGTAGGAAGGAAGAGACCTGAACTTGACCACAGGACAAGGGACAGATGACACGGTGGCAAGCGCGCACCCACATACATCATCAACACAGCTAAAACGACTACACAGTACGAAATGGACAGGGCCCGGGAAAAAGACCAAGGCTTCCAAATTAGATGGCGAACCTATTACACTGATCAAGGGTGACCTATACGACATCGGTGACACAGTTCATGAGGTCACTAGGGAGGTACTCGAGGAAGCAATGGTGAAGTAGCAGAATGTGTTTGGGGCAGTCAAGGCATAACTCCAGGAACTTCAGGTGCGGTCCTCACAACAAGGAACAATAGCCGTCTACGAGGCTATGGGTACATCAACAATAGAGCAGTTGCTGCGATCCAAAATGGCTAATACGGTCGCGCTACTAGAAGGAGCACTGACAGCAAACAACACGGAGGACACAACCATGGTAGGCCAGCTCAAGGACATCGCCTAAACTTAGATGCCCTTCCACGAGAGATATTATACCAATTGCAGGATGGAGCGATGACTGAGCTCCGCGCTACGGAAGGACACACAGTACAGATGCTCAGTGAATAGTGAATCAACATCAAGCAACTGAGTCTCCAATGTGATGAAGCAGTAGCGTAGACTCAGCAATTGGAGAAAATCATCGAGGAAGTATGTCGCCGCATCCCCAAGCTAGAGATTTCAATAGACTTACCAGTAGGTGTGCGGATCCACAAATTGGCCAGTAGATTCCGTGAGGAAAAGGAGGAAGCAACAAGGATCCATCTGGACCTAAAACTGTAGATCACGGAACTGTGGCTGAAGGCGCAACCCTCTACATCCCTAGAAGTCAGAGAGCAGCACCACTACGCCCTTCAATCGGGGTTGGAATAAATATATCGCGCCATAAAGGATTGCACAGCCTTGTTAGATCAGTCACTCTTCACCCTCACTTCACTACAGGAAGACCCAATGCTAGAGTGTTTAGAGATAGAAGTGCGGGAGTTGCAGTAGGCCTATGACAATGTCAAGGGGACTACACAGACGGTCACCCATACTCAGCGACTGGCCAAGATGAGGGAGGCCAAGGCTCTAAGGGAACAGGTGGAAGTCGCATGTTAGAAACAAGTAGTGCTTAAAGCACGTATCCAGCCTTGGCTCGAGGAAGAATTCATGGTCCACTGCCAAGATCGAGGGAAAGCTTGAACAAATGTAGGGCATATATGCACTCAGGCAAGGAATTGAACCTGACAACGATGCATCGGAGATACGTGCATAACTGGTACAGAGGACAGCAGAAGAATGCGCTGCCAACATAAGCAAAGCGTAGAGGTTGCTAGATGGACTCCGCGTGAAGATCACCACACCAATCGAGTGACTCGGGATGAGTCACGATGATTGTGTTGGGGGCTTGTCGAGTAGCGAATCCCCCCATAGCATGTTTTTCGGGCGTAAAGCCCGAGTTTTGGTCAATGTAATGTAAATACCTCACAAAATGCAAGCATGGAGCGCGAAGATTCTAGGGTTTTCTACCCTAAAATAATGTAATTTAATATAGAATGTGTCGGCCTACCCGTGGTCCACGGACCATGGGATTGTATAAATAGAGTGAGCTCTAAGTGTAAAGGGAGTGTTAGCCTTGAGAAGTAATATGGGTTTTTGGATGAGGGACTAGCTCTGAGTCTGTAAATTCGAGTCTTGGGTATAGTAGTAGGAAGAGGCTCTGCAGTTATGTGTGCAGAGTCCTAGAAGAGTCTGCAACTATGTGCGCGGACCCTTGCAACTGAGTGCACAGGGCAGAGTTGGGATTGTACTTGGAAAGAGAATTAATAAAAGATTAATTGATTCTAAAATACTGTGTGTTTATACTCTTTTTATGTTTATGCCTCTCTTTATGGTTTTATGATTGCGCGCACTTGTTATGAATGTTGAATATTAATGATAACATTTGGTATATGCAATTAATTTAAGATCTATAATAATAGCACAGTAAGGATAAAGGATCTAGATAGCACCTCTTCGCACTTTTTATAGAGTTGCACAAAAGCAATCACACAAACTGCGAAGGACAAACGACTACGTGGAGCAGCGCAAGCGCGTAGTATCGATTTGTGAACTTCCCAAACTTCATCAAGACATCCCTAGGGTGTGGAAACCTAGTTCCAGCACCCTCCCATACTACCTCGGGTGAGACCTCAGTCCACGCACCATAGACTATTTCCGAAAGGGTCGAAAGTACCAGGATTTGCTTGGATTAACTCACTGTTGAACTTAGGTCAGGCCCCACGTAGCCAACATATGCGAAGAAAAAGTTGAGATTGTTGAACCATTTAATTTTGAACTTGATAATTTGTTTATAAATACAAGAATCATAAGTAATGATGAAGTACTTACGAAGTGTCACAAAAAAATTGAATTGTTGGGGTATTTTCTGGAAAATTCAGAGTATGGCAGTATGATTGCAGAGGAAGGCCTTCACTACAGTGGAGAAGAGCAGAAAGACATCATTGAAATAGATGGTGTGGAGGAGAGACTAACTGATAGTCTTGAGAGAACTTTAGAGAATTATTTAGAGAAGTTGAGTCAGCACACTAATGTACTAATAGAGGAGGAGAAATTAGAGCAGCAAACTGATGTGTTTCCAAAGGAACAAGGGGCACAGAAGCCGTATCATTTTTATTTTAACAATTGTCTTGTGAGTGTAGGTTTTGTTGCAAATGTAGGAGGAAATTTGGCACAGATGAGCATCCAAGTAAAAATGATGGAAGAAAATAATATTGTGGAAGTATTTAATCCATGGAACAAAGATGTTCAATTGCTGGAAAGAATGTTGGAAAGTCAGGATTCAATGCAAAAAGAGATAATCATGGAAGAGGGTAAGGATAAAAGGGAAGTAAGCGTAAGAGAAAAAGTAAGAGTAAGAATAAGAATCTGACAATGTCAAAGAGGGGATAATGAACAGTAGTTTGAAGATTTAGTGTACAATAGCAACAACCTGAGACAACGAGAAAACGGAAGCAGTAAATGGCAAAGTATGTACCAGCCCAAGGATATGTTGGAGACAGAGATTGAAGAATTATGGCAATTAATGATGAAGCAGTCCAAAATGAGAAGATTGACAGCAACGGGAAGTGCAATCAATCATAACTTGAAATTGATTGACAAGGAGAGGAAGATGAAACAGAAGACATATAACATACAACAACAGCAAAGGTGCAGAGCTTTCAGACAACTACAAACTAGAGTTTGGGACCTAGGAGGTTTTATATCAACATATGAAGACACATGATCAGGAGATCATGTATGTTTTCTACCTTGGGAGTCTGATGCAGGATCATTCAGCTCAGTAAAATCGTTGTATTTTAGTAGACATAGGGGGCGTTGTGTTTTAAGGAAGTTGGTTTCCTAAGTGTTAAATTAATGTAATTATTTAGGCTTTTGAGTGATTTTAATGAGAATAGGAATTAATCAAGTATTGTGAGGCATATTTGAAAATGTTCACGAATGTTGGAGAACATGAGAGATTTAGGATAGTTGAAAGATTTTGGAATCAATTGTAAATCTTAGATTAGGAGTTGGTTTCATGATTTGAAGAACTATTGAGGATCCTTAGAGATAAAGAAGAGATTTTAGGATTTTGTTGAGAAGATTATGGATCTAAACCAGGAATTGGTTATAGAATCCTTTTGTATAAATGTAAGCCTAAAAGGCATAGAAAGGGGTTAGCTAATTAGGGGTTAGCCAGTTAGAGAGTTACTAATTACTTAGTTAGAGGATTTGATTGCAAGCCTATGGATAGGTAGGAAAATAGAGGACACTGATTAGAAAATCAGACCAGAGAGAGAGAGAGAGAGAGAGATACTCTTTATGTAAATATTAGTTTATAAATACAGAGAATTCGATTCCTGAATTGTGTAAGTGTGGATTGAGTGATCGAATGATAAATTGTGTGTGAATTAGAGTTTTTGCATAGTATATTTATGCAAGGGATTTCGAGCAGAACAAAGAGAAGAAGTGAGGATGAAGGATCATGTCGAATCATTGAATCCAATTGAAGGATCAACGTGAAGTTCAAGAGTGATAGTGTTTAAAAGTATGCGGAGTAAGTCCAATAGGGATTGCATTGCAAAACAACCAAAGACCAGAAACCCTAGAGGAACTGAAGCCACAAAAGAACCTTAAGAAACCATGTAAAGGCGAAGAAAGTAAAGGCACGAAGGAATGAAGTAAATGTGCGCAGGAGCCATTGGATCAACTAGATTAACAGACAAGATTTCTTGCGATAAGCGGCCAGGATTAAGTGGCATAGAATAGAGCCAAGAAGATGAGCTGCAGAGATTAAGCCACATGTTGGCAGAAGGATGGAGTGGTTTTCATAGGAGGAAGTGGTTTTCGCACAGCCTTAGAACCGTAAGCGGTAATTGAAAAATAGACCCGATGAAGTTATGAATGATAACTTAATCCAGCTGAAGTCCAAAGGTGATCGGACTGTCCATTGAAAGGGTGATCGGACGCATATCGGGTGCAAACAAGCACAGGGTTTACTTTGGAAATGAGACCCGATGAGAGTTTATATAGTGGGGTTAAATCTTCGTTGAATTCCGGTGATCAGGACCGTCCATGGGTTGACGGATCCGACTATAATCACGTAGAAAAGTGCACACAGGTTAATATTCTAAGCAGACCTGATGTGTTTATCAATGCAAGTTAACTTTGTTGGAGTTGCGTAGGATAAATGGAGATTGCATGATAGCTGTTGATCTGGTGGAGTGAAATCAATGGTGGATGTTGAACACGATAAGGTGAGCATCGATAAATGTGCCAAGGTCATGGATTGGCAGAAAGGTAAGACTTAAGTGTGGTTTGTGGAGTGTTTCTATTATACGAGGAATAATAGGAATAAAGTGGAATTAATGAGTTAAAAGGTTAAGTCAAGTTTAACCAAGTATGATTCCATGGTGTGGTTAACGTTGAGTTAAGTTGAGACCAGAGTTAAGAGGGTATGGTTAATAAGCACGGGATTAAAGAGTTATTAAAGTTTATACTTTGGGTTAATCACATGTAACGTTTCCGCATGAGGTTTAATTAAGAATCCAAAATCCTTAATTTTGTGAAGGTTTGACTAGGTAGGGAAATTAAAATTCCTGGGACATAATAGATTATGCAATTTATATGCATACTATGGGTAAAGTCAACTTAGGCTGGCATAAAAAACTTAATGACAACATACTCACACAAGGACACCAAAGCACAAGAACCTCTCTGCAAAAAATACCATTAAATAACACATCAAGACATACTCTCAACTGGTTAAACTCAACCCTCATGGCAATGCATCAACCATACCATACATGGCAATAAATAATAGCCACAACATATATAAATCATATATTCATGAAAAAAACCAACAACTCATCCCCATGGAATCCCATACAACAACAAAAATGTTAAAGAAACAATGCACTCTGCCTCTAATCACAAAAAGACTCCCAGGTTGACATGGAAAATTTAAGCCCACAATATGTTCCATAAGCATCACTCTCTACAATTATGGTTGTTCTATTTTTCATTGCACCGATATTACATAGGTGTGCATTCTTACATCAAACACATAGGATAACATCACACCTCACACATAGGTATGTTTTCCATCGGTTTTCAACCTGAAATACATCACTTTTCATTTGGTTTTATCACAAACGCATTGGAGTAAGCATCACACATCATTTGATCCAACATCGCACAATTTGTTTTTACACTAGAAATTCCAAATGGAGACTCACTTCACTGCTCTAGATCATATTACATCCAACACTCTTCATTAATTTGAGACACTACAATTACTAGATCTACCTCATGCACTATATTAGTACAAGTGTGCACAATAACTGCCATTTATTTTCCTAATAAATTACACATAGGCCAGATCTCATTATCATTTTCTTACAACCCTCAAACAATCATGTGAACTAGTAAATTGCACATGTGAATATGTTGGCATACCATTGCACTATGTGTAATGCCTTTTTTTCTAACCTCTATCTAGTTCAAAGCATGGTTATTTTTAAACAAACTTCCCAACACACCAAGAACTACGCGTTAACCAGTTCACACACATCACACTATACTTCGACTAGAGAAAATGCTAATTTTGATTAGACCAAATCAAATAACTAAATGTGACCGAATCATATCCATGAGGACCACATCAACATGGAGTATCCATTAATTTTATTCCACCTTTAATCAATCCATCACATGTCACATTTACTAATGATGAATTTGGACAATATCCACCTAGTTAATCATGTTTCATAACAGCTTGAAGACCATATCATGCACTACACATAATAATAGACCAAATACATCCAAAACCATGGGAAAATCACTGGTAAAATCCTGAGGTTTTCATTATGCATCCTACAAGACACGTCCGCAGGTTCTGGCCTATGATTCTAGGCTGCACACATTGGTATTGCACTATAAATTTGGGATGCAACTATTACAAACACAAATTCTTCATGCTTAATATGTGCTTGTCCCCTATTTTGGGTAAAACTCAATTTATTCTAAGCCAAAACTGCAACCAACTACATTACATCTAATTCAACACCTCTAAGCACCATGTTAACCACATCAAATACACAAGCACACCAACACCATGATACCAACACACACACAGATAATTGTTGGCATCAATGCCAACATCAGGTTGCCAACAATATCCCTTTGGCATTGATGGCAAAGCCACAACAACATCAACAATTTATCCTCTCCATCGCTTGGCTAATTCATTCTCTGCTAGTGGTTGGTCTCATTCTCCCCCTTTGACATCAATGGAAAAGGGTGTCCAGATATCTCTTAGAAGACCATGCTAACACCAAGTGTACTATGTTGTCACCACTTGTTTTTTGATATCATACTTGTCAACAATGAACAACTATAGCACATCTACAATATAATCATCAGGAACCAAGGAAATCTTTGTTGCTTATACGTGTAGCTCTTGAAAATAATGGGACATCAATGACAATGATGCCATCATGCTCCCCTTGAACATGTGATAGGATACAATCATCAAATCAATGTTGTTGTACATAATTATTCGTTGTTGCTCTTCTCCAAGCCTCCTTGCAACATGCAAGAGACTACACAACAAATCATAGGCTTCACAACAAGCCAAACCAATTATAACAATGAGTTAGTACATGGCTTACAATGGTAAAACATGGCTAGATCTTACACACAAAAATGCATACATGGTTGTAAGAAATGATTCACCCTTGTGCATACCTAGAAAAAGGGCTACTCAACCATCATACCAAATGATAAGAAAATGCATACATGGATGAAATAAGTACTTTTTTCTATGCGTGACTAAGACAAGTGACTTAGTCCTATGCATATAAAAACCAAGGACTACTCAACCAAACTTGCCAAAATTTAAACAAGTACATACATGGATGATTTACATGTTTTTCACTCAAAGCTACAACACATATATCTACTACAAACATGTAAGAAGAGAAAAGAATGAAAATAACATGCAACACTTCATATCTCAGCTCCATGTATATCTCTGTTGAGCTCATGTGTAACATCCCCTAGTTGATTTCCTATGTAAATAAATAAAACCAAGGTCATGGGACACGTATTCCAAGTTGAATGTTGGGGAAAAACACAGTGATCGGGATCACTGATGATTAATAAATGGCTATGGAAATTGGCAATGGAAAGTGGCATTACTTGGCATTTTATTTATGAAAATAATGGGAAATATGAGAAAAGGAAGGTGAAAGGTCACAAAATTGCATGAGGAGGAAATTGAAGGAAAATGAAGCAAATAGAAACCTCAATGATAAAAATGCTTATGAGGATCAATTCACATATTTTGTCAATGTGTGAAACCTTTTGTTAGTTTTAGCTTGGAGCTATATTCTATTCTCTCACTCTCTCATACTCTTGCACACTTAGAGAAACCTTTGAGCATTGTCATAGCATGCTTGGAGCACTCTAGGTTCACATGGATCAGAGAAAGAAGGAAAAGGAAAGTAGGAAAGTGCAAGGGAATAGTGAGATCAACAGCTACAATGGGATTGGTTTTCAGGTATTGAATTTCATGTATGATTTCCTTGCTAGTTTTTGCATGCATGGTATATACATGTGGTTATTTGGTTATGATTTTTCATTAGCATGGAGGATGGCCTTTATTGACAATGGTTTTGCCTAGCCTTTCCATTTCCTAGATATCCATGGTGTTGTGGGATTTTTCCACTTGTTGTTTCTTATTTGTGCTCAGGTTACTTATGGTTGTGGGTTGAATTACTAGTTCTTGGAATCGTTGGTTGGAACAAATGCTCTGGAGCCCTAGAAAATCATGGGCTGAGTTATTAGTCATGTACCCTTGGTTGGACAAATTATTTGGATCCCTTGGTGGGTTGAGTTAGTAGTCATGGAGCCTTGGTGGAACAAATGCTCTAGAGCCCTGGAAGGTTGCGGTTTGAGTTACTAGTTCCTAGAGTTGTAGTTGGGGAAAATGCTTTGGAGCCCTGGACAACTTAGGTTGAGACCGAACTGGTTAGTGTTAGTGATGTTTAATCGTGAGGTGGAATCATTGGTTGAGGGTTTAGGTGGTTTGGCCTCTGGAAGCCCCAGTTTGGTTTTGCTTGGTTTATTCCATGAGATCGCAAATTCACTCTTGGAATATGGCACAGGGGTGATTGGCTGAAAGAAATATTTGGTTTAGCCCAATCTATGGTCGGGTGGTACATGGAAGTCCCTGACTTGGTTGTATTTTTCATATGTTAATAATAACTATTTTATCTTGTATTTCATGAGTAATAATACTTGTTAATGTGGCTTTGATGGTTGTTCTATTATGGTGTATATGTTGTTCATTTTTTGGTTATATGATGTATATTAGCTATGGATATTGATATGTTTTGATTGTTAATGAATGGTTAATGAATGCATGAGCTAGTAGATGTTATTCCAGCTATTATGAAGGGCATTAGACCTTATTTACGATTCTCATATAAGTATTAGACCCTTATGTTTAAATATGCATTCATGACCTGTAGATTACATGTCCTCAACATGTTTGACGAAATGAGTGTCATGGTTAGGCCTGGTTAGGTTAAGTCCTTGATCACATTTTATACTAATAGCTTTGCCCTAATTTCTTTCATCATTCTAGAAACTCTCATTGAGTTATGGGCAGTGATCTAAACTAAAAAACATTGGTTACAACTGCATGGATATAGGCTTGTGCATGCGGCTGGAAGCTTCCAACTACATGGAGGGTTTGTTGTGGGTATGGTTGGGGACCTAGATCAGAGAAAAGGGTGTGTAACTTAGGTTTTGGCCACCTGTGATGGTTACTTAGCCTCTCAGTACCTGTAGTCCCTGTAGAATGTTATGAGATGTCAGTTTGTCTTTAGTGGTTGGTCACACTTCCTTATGGGACCTAGGAGGCTAGGTGATGTCATAGTAGCTCCTCCTCTCACATTTACCCCAACAAGCCGATGAAACTAGGTAGATATGGGAGGGGTGGTTACAGAATGGTATCATAGCTCTCAGATTCAACACTTGGATTGGATGGGTAGAATGTGTTTGTCATGCATGCATGTCAATTTTTTTATGCATGCATTGTGATTTTCATTATTGTAAGCAGTGTCGTCATGTAGAGGTTGATGATGTTGACGTTGGGATGATCGACATGTTGATTTCATTATATGTACATATATGATGTGCTAATCCAGATTGATCTTGCAGATGAGATAGCCTCCCTTGAACTTCGCTAAGGTGTGTTGATTATGTTTATTTTTGGTTTATTTGGCACGGTATGCTTGCAGGAAGTAGAGGATCAAATATGACAAGAAAAATAGTGGACTACAGTTCACATGATTCTCCTTACATATAATATGAGCATCATGGTGATGAGTACTCCCCTAACATAACAGAGACATTGAGAAGTTTAAAAGCAAAGATCAAGAGTTGTAAAGCATATAATAACAGAATCATTCAATCATAGGAAATAATTGCTAGGGTATAGGAGAAACAAGTATAGGTTAATGTAGTGATCCTTTAGAGTTTTTCAAATCTGCAGAGACAGGGACCACTTATGATTGGCCATGGATAGAAGGAAAGGACCAATGCAGAATATGGTAGCAAGTCTCAGTTGGGATACAGGGATGACAAGGATGATAGAGTTAGAGATGGTAGGTTCTTAGACACATGTGATAGGAGGGGTAATAACTATGGGTTCTATTCTAGTTTTGGTTTAGAGAGGTAACATTGTCATCACCATCACCATCCCTATAGGAGGAGTGAGAAACAGTACTTCCCAAAGGAGTTCAAGAAAGCAAAGCCTCCTACATTTGATGGAGAAATGAAGAAGTCACAAGATGCAAAATATTGGTTACTTGGGATGAATAATTGTTTAAGATTTCATGATTACTCAGAGAATATGAAAGCCATGATACTTACATTTTTCCTTAAAATAAAAGTGAACATTTGGTGGGAAGACATGAAGAATGTTAGAATCATTCAGGAAGAGGAGTTGACCTAAAGCGAGTTCGAGAGACTTGTCAGGAAGAAGTACCTATCTAAGAGATACTACGATGATAGGGAAAATGAATTTTATGAGCTAAATATGGGATCAATGATCGATGAGGAGTATACTATAAAATTCTTGGATTTGTTGAGATATGTTTCATACCTTAAGGAGGAGAAAGAAAAGATTCAGAGATTCATTAATGGGTTGTCGGTATCATTCAAGGACATGATTGAGTTTGAAGAGCCTAGATCACTCGAGGAATCCATTAGGATGTTGAAGAACTGTTGTGAGAAATTTAAGCGCAAGAATGAGTCTAAGAAGGATTGGAAAGGTAACGAGAAGAATAAGGGTAAGTAGGTGAATAAGTAATGAAAACCTCAAGATACAGATGATAAGGAGAATGCAACATCGCACAACCAGTTTAATGTAGTTAAAAGAGGATATGGATTTCAGTGTGAGGAGAAGAACAAGGGTGATGGTAGGAAGCCTTTAGAGTGTTGGAATTGTGGCAAGGATCATTGCAGGAGATATTGTGCACAACATTAGGGTGGAAGACCGCATATTTACAGTGTTCAAGAGGCATAAATAGTTGGGGATGTTGGACAGATTATTCCTCGATTTTACGTAACATTTGATAATAGGAAGGTTGATCATGAGGCATCTATTATTGAGATGGAAGGTAATATTTTTGATCAATTTGTTTCTATTTTGATTGACCCTGTATCCAACTATAGTTATATCGGTCTTGACCTAATGGATAAGTGTAGTTTGAATAAATAAGTACATGATGAGTCTAGGTTAGTGCAGCTGGCCATAGGTACTAAGAAAATATTTTATCATTGGGTATGATATCATGTATTTGACTTGAACAAGATGTCAACATCAGCGTATCTAAATGTGATTCCTTTGGGTGCGTACAATATGATTTTAGGTATGGATTTTTTGTACCTTCACAGGACTAAGGTGGAATGTTATGAGAATACTATTGAGTGCATGGATGACAATGGAGAACAAAGAAGCTTGCATCAATGAGGATGGTTACAACTATGCAGGAAAAGTGAAATAGTAGGAAGGGATGTGTATTGTTTGTGGTTCATACTTCTAGTGACAAGGGTAAGGATGTTGAGGATGTGGAAGTATTGAAGAGGTATCCGGTTTTTTTAGCAGTTTCAGGATGTATTCCAAGCAGAAATCTCATAGTTTCAACCTCATAGGTAAGTGGAATTTTCTATTGAGTTGATTCCTATAGCAACACCAGCATCAAAGGCACCGTATAGGATGAGCAGTTCCGGAATTGGTGGAACTAGAGCTATAGTTGAAGGAAATTCTTGATAAGGGATACACTAGGCCAAGTGTGTAGCCTTAGGTGCACCAATATTGTTTGTGAAGAAGAAGGATGGTACTCTCAGGTTGTGTATTGACTACAAATATTTGAACAAGGTGAAAATCAAGAACAAGTACCCTTTGTCATGGATTGATGACTTATTTGATCAGTTGAAGGGAGTAGCATTGTTCTCGAAGATCGACTTGAGATCAGGATATCATTAGGTACCCATCAAAGAAGAGGACATCTACAAGATTTCTTTTGATACCAGGTATGGGCATTATGAGTTTGTTATGGTTCCTTTTGGTTCGAATAATGCTCCAGCTACTTTCATGTTTTTGATGAATAGTGTGTTGTGCGCTTATCTAGACAAGTTTGTGATAATATTCATTGATGACATATTGTTATATTCTAAGAATGAGGAAGAGCATGCAGAACATTTGGCAACAGTGTTAAGACTGTTGAGAGATCATCAATTGTATGCCAAACTTAGTAAATGAAATTTCTTTTAGACATAGGTTCATTATTTGGGGCATGTGGTTTCCAAGAAACGTATAGCAGTGGAAATGGAAAAGATCAGAGTTATCATGGAATGGGAAACTCCTAGTAATGTGGATGAGATCATATCATTTATGGGATTAGCAGTTCATTACAGGAGGTTCATCAAGAAATTCTCATGGATTTCCTATCCTATTACATCTTTGCAGTGGAAGGGAAATAAGTCTGAATGGACAAAGGAATGTGCAACTAGCTTTGATAAGTTGAAGAAGTTGCTTACAAATGCTCCAATACTAAATATTTTGGATCCAGAAAAAGAAAGCATGGGGTGTATAGATGCTTGCAAAAGAGGACCTGGTGGAGTTCTAATGCAAGAAGGATAGGTAGTATTTTATGGATCAAGGAAATTAATTGAGAATGAGCATAACTATGCGACGTGTGATCTTGAGTTGGCAACAATTATCCATGCATTGAATATGTGGAGACACTATCTTCTTGGCAGGAAGTTCATCTTGATGAGTGATCACAATGTGTTGAGGTACTTGTTTGACAAACCTAATATGGAATCCAAGTAAGGTAGGTGGTTGGCCACGCTCAGGGAAAACAGAATAGGGTTGAAAATGCTCTTAGCATAAGAGTATAGGTAAATCACACAGCAGCTATGAATTCATATGGGACAAATTACAGGATCAGATCTTACAGGCAAGATGACAGGATGACAGGTACCAACAACTTAAGCATAGGTTACAACAACAAGGTACAAGTGAACAATATGTGGACTATCATCTCAAAACAAATGGTTTGGTGAGATTTAGGGACAAGCTCTATGTGCTGGACAAAAATGAGCTCAAAAAAATTATCTTGTGGGAATTTAACATTAATCTGTATTTAGATTACTTGGGATATTATAAAACATTGACAATTATTAAAAAGTTACACCATTCATCAAACTTGAAGAAAGAGGTGGCAGAGTTTGTTGCAAGGTGTTTGGATTGTCAATAGGTAAAAGCAGAGCATAAGCATCTAGGTGGTTTATTACTCTGATTCCAAAGTGGAAATGGGAGGTCATTTCCATGGATTTCATTATAGGTTTTCTAAGGACATATAGACAACATGATTATGTTATGGTTGTGGTGGAAAGGTTGACTAAGGTAGCTCACTTCGTTCCAGTGAAGTCCACGAATTCAACTAGTGAGGTAGCTTACGTCTTCATTAAGGTGATAGTGAGGCTATATGGTATTCTTAGGAAGATTGTGTCAGACAAAGATGCCAAGTTCACTTCCAGGTTTTGGAAAGAGTTATTTGTATATTTGGGTACAGAGTTGTCTTTTAGTATAGCTTATCATCCACAAACAGATGGACAAAAAGTGGGAAGAGTGTGTTTCAATGGTGGACTTTGTGTACAAAAATGGGTATCAGGAACCCTTGAATATGAGTTTGTTTGAGGCACTTTATGGGTGGAGTTGTAATACTCCTACCATCAGAATGATCCAGTGAACATGGTATTGATTGGATCGGACATGTTGGAAAATATGGAATAGGAAATGCAAGTTATCAAGAAGAATCTGAAGGTATCATAGGATAGGTAGAAGAGTTATGCAGATTAACATAGGGAGTTTAAGGAGCTTCAAGTTGGGGAACATGTGTACTTGCGCATCAAGCCAAATAAGAGCTCCTTGAGGATTGGATCATGTGCCAAGTTGGCACCTCGGTATTGCGGGTCTTTCAAGATTCTTGAGAGGATTAAACCAGTAGCCTAACGACTTGCACTGCCCCCGATAGTGAAAGTTCATGATATTTTCCAAGTTTCATTGATTAGAAGTATGTGAAAGATGTTGATCATGTGATTGACTAGTCTCTTTTGTAGGTGGAACCTGAAGGAGAATTCCAGCTGGAACGTTAGTGCATTTTGCAATGAAAGATTCCTCAAGCAATTGAGCAAGTTAAAGTGTAGTGGAAGCACTTTGGGCCCGATGAAGCTACATGGGAGATGGTTAATCAAATGTGGGCTATGTATCCCTCTCTATTCGCTAGTTGGGCATATGTGCTTTGATACATGTTTTGATCTTGTGTTTTGGTTATGTCTATATATATGTATATGTATGTAAATACCATATTGAGTTGTGTTATAAAGCTCCAAGAAGTGGTATGGTGTTCATGATATGTTGGTTATGTCTTCAGCAGTATGATATGATGTAAAAGTTGTATTGAGTTGTGTTATAAAGCTCCATGGGTACCATGTATTTTTTTGTTTTATAAGTGTCATTGAACACCGAGGACGGTGTTCCCCCAAGGGGGAGGGGTTTGTAACTGCCACTAGTTGATTTCCTATGTAAATAAATAAAAAATAATAAAACCAAGGTTATGAGACATGTATTCCAAGTTGAATGTTGGGAAAAAAACATAGTGATGGGGATCACTGGTGATTAATAAATGGCTATGGAAGTTGGCAAAGGAAAAGTGGCATTATTTGGCATTTTATTTATGAAAATAATTGAAAATAGGAGAAAAGGAAGGTGAAAGATCACAGAATTTCATGAGGAGGAAAGTGAAGGAAAATGAAGAAAATAGAGGCCCCAATGATAAAAAGGCTTATGAGGATTAGTTCACAACTTTTGTTATTGCGTGAAACATTTTATCAGTTTTAGCTTGGAGCTCTCTTCTATTCTCTCATTCTCTCATACTCTTGCACACTTAAAGAAACAATGGATCATTATCAGAGCATGCTTGGAGCACTCTAGTTTCACTTGGATTGGAGAAAGAAGGAAAACAAAAGCAGGAAAGTGCAAGGGAACAATGGGATCAAAAAATACAATGGGATTTCTTTGTAGGTATCGAGTTTCATGTATGATTTCCTTACTATTTTTGGCATGCATGGTATATGCATGTGCTTATTTGGTTATGATCTCTCATTAGCATGGAACATAGCCTGGACTGACAGTGGTTTTTCCTAGCCTTGCCATTTTTTGGATAACCATGGTGTTGTGGGTGTTTTCCACTTGTTGTTTTTTATTGATGCTCAAGTTCCTTATGTTTTTGGCTTCAGTTACTAGTTCCTGGAGTTGTTGGTTGGAACAAATGCTCTGGAGCCCTAGAAAAACTTGGCTTGAATTACTAGTCCTAGAGCCTTGATTGGACAATGCTTTGGATCCTTTGGTGGGTTGATTTACTAGTCGTTGAGTCTTGGTCAGACAAACACTCTAGAGCCCTGGAAGGTTATGGGTTGAGCTACTAATTCCTAGAGTCGTTTTTGGACAAATTCCTTAGAACCCTAGACAACTTGGGTAGAGACCGTTCTAGTTGGTGTTAGTGATGTCTGACTGTGAGGTGGAATCACTAGTTGAAGGTTTAGTTGGTTTGGCCTCTAGAAGCCCTAGTTTGGTTTTTTTTGTTTATCCCATGAGATCCCACATTCACTCTTGGAATATGGAACGGGGGTGATTGGATGAAAGAAATATTTGGTTCATCTCAATCTATGGTCGAGTGGTGCGTGGAAGTCCCTGACTTGGTTGGATTTTACATATGTTAATAAGAGATCTTTTCTCTTATATTTCATGAAAAAATTTACTTTTTATTATGTGGCTTTGATGGTTTTTCTAGTATGGTGTACATGTTGTTCACTTGTTGGTTATATGTTGGCTATATGATGTATTTTGACTATGGATCTTGATATATTTTGCTTGTGTTGGGTGTGGAGCCTGATTATCGTCTGTATTCAAAGGTCTCAGCCGGTTGCATACCCCAGGAAGATTTTACACCCCTCCACGTGGGGGGTGTGGGGGGGACTTGTCCCCCTTGCGGGGGTTTGAGGAGGGGGGCTGGTCCCCCCCGGTTGGGGGGTCTGGGGGCCAATGGTCCCCCAGCGGGGGTTCGGGGGCAGCACCCCCGAAGCTAAAAACAGATGTAAAATTGCCTTGTAAAAGTCTAGTAGTTTCTAGTCAATCTCGGTCGTTCATTAGGAAAATGATCTGACGGTAGAAGTTATGTTTAGTTTAGGGTTTTTTTGCCCTAGAAGGCAACCCCTCACTATATATGAGGGAATTGTATTGCGTCTATGTATATCAGTATTCTAAGTGAGGAAGAGAGAGTAGATTGAGAGCGAAGAGGGTATTACAGCAGATCTGTTGTAGGTTGTATCTCTTCAGTTTGCTAGATAATGTAAAAGGAAGGACTAGTTGTTTCTCTATGGATGTAGCCCAAACTAGGTGAACCACGTATATCTGTGTCTCTCTTGTTTTATGCATTTTTTGTGTTTATATTTCTGCAATCTTTTATGTATTCCATTGCTCGTAATATATAATTTTCCAACAGCTTGTTGATGAATGGTTAATGAATGCATGAGCTAATATATGCTATTTCGGTTATATTGAGAGGTAAATAGACCTTCTTGATGATTTTCGGATAAGTATCTGACCCCTATATTTAAATATGCATTCACGACTTGTAGATTACATGTACTCAACATGTTTGACGAAAGGATTGTCATGGTTAGGCCTAGTTAGGTCAAGTCCTTGATTAAATTTTGTATGAATATATTTGTCCTAATCTCTTTCATCATTTTAGAAAGCATCACTAAGTTTTGGGAAGTGGTCTAGAGGCCAACCTTAAATGGTGGCTCAGAATCTGGGACCACTACCTCTGAGCTAGAAAATTTTGGTTGCAACTGTATGGATGTAGGCTTGTGCATATGGTTGGAGGCTTCCAATCGAATGGAGGGATTTTTGTGGGTGCGATTGGGAACCCAGCTCAGAGAAAAGGGTGTCCAACTCAGGTTTTGGGCCACCTGTGATGGTTACTCAACCTCTGAGTGACCTGTAGTCCCTGTAGGATATCATGAGATGTCAGTTTGTCTTCCATGGTTGTCCCCACTTCCTTAATGGGACCTATAAGTTCAGTTCATGTCATAGTAGCTCCTCCTCTCACATTTACCTCGGCAGGCCAATGAAATTGGGTAGATATGGGAGTGGTAGTTACACCATGTACCCTTATTGTTTATTCTACGAACATGATTATACATATAGGCTCTTGGTCATATCATGATTTTTTTGTCGCACTGCATCTTCAACACGTCTTCATGTGATCCATTTTGTTGCAATGCATCTTCAACACTTCTTCATGCAATCCATGTTTTTTCCATATGCTCCCCCTAAGACCATGTTGGCCTCACATTGCTTTTATGTAGTATTCTTGTAAATAATTATGAAAGTAATAGACTGCAATGGGGACTAGATTCTCTTACTTCACTTTTTCTCCTCTTTCTTCTTCCACAATTTGGTAAGCTACTTCTGGTATTTACATTCTCCTATGGTTTTCTACTAGGCCTAATATGGATGAGTTGTTCATTTTTCCTATTTTTTCCTTATGAAACCAAAAAACTTATAATTTATATTCATGTGACCAAAATCGTCACAAGTGTAGCATCTCACATGACCAAGATATGAGGCAAGAGGATCATATCTTTTGTTTTTCACATTATATCTTTTCCTTGCCTTGAACATGCTTCTACTCCATGCATGATATCTACAATAATTTCCTTATGGTCAAATAGGTTACACAAAAAACAATAACCATTAAATGAATTGGTATACATGAAGGTTTTTGATCTCATTTACTTTCCAAAAAACTACTTGCTCTACTGGTAGGATCTATACATTATGCTTCTATAGGTGGTTGCAATATGTCCAAATTTATTTTAGATGTAACATTCAACCTCATCCATCAAGGGAACAAAGGGATTATTCCTTCTCCTTTGAAATCTTCCATAATCCTCTCAATGATAAAATGGTCTTCTTGAAAAGGACACAATTTTGGGTGCATTTCTTGGTTGTTGGGTTTGTTTCTTTCTTCCTCTTTCACTTCTCACATTTCTTCCATTTCCTACTACGAGCTTCTTAGGTATTTCATTTTTCTTTCCACCTTCCTGTGAACTATATTATCCCTTGTGGAAGCCAAGACCAAATTTTTTCAAGGGGGATATTTGGCCACCAAGCATGTTGTCCAAGAGCTTTTTACTCTTCTCCATATTGAGTTGATTGTCCTTATTTTCTAGCTCCTTTCTCATGGAGACAATTTCAACATCAATATTTTCAAACCAACACTCACCTTATTTTATTTTGTTGCTCACCACATATTCAACTCTTTTAGCTTCTTCCAACTGGATCTTTAAACTAGCGACTTCCTCCTTAAGCTCAACCTCCTTGACATCAAATATATGAAATCATTTTTCTTGATCTCTACACGCAATTTTCAGCCTCTATTTCAATAGTTAACTTATCTATTACAACCATGGTTAACTCAAGTTTAGCTTGGAGGACTACTACTCTATCACCAACATCATCATCATGACTATTCAAATTTTCATGGCTAACATCTAATCCATTTAAAACATAGCTAATAAATAACTGACCATCATATGTACCCTCATATTTGCATTATTGCATCACATCTAGTTCTCTGGCATCTTCATTTTTGTATTCCTCCTCTTGATTATTAGATGCTTCAACACTAGGGGTGGACCTCATTAGGCTAATATTATATATAGTAAGATCCATTCTAATTCTTATTTTTATTATTCTTTTTTCCATTCTTGGTACTGTTATCTCCTCCACGCATGACCTGCAATTTGTCCCATATATCCTTTGCAGATTTTAGATCCATTACCTTATTAAGGTTTCCATTATGTAAATTATTGTAGATTACATATTTCACTTGAGAATTTAGTTGCTACACTTTCTTTGAGGGAGAATTTTTACCATAGCCTTCACACACCAACTTCTAAACATTAGACCCACAATCTAACAATTCAAATTTAACCATTTCACTCCATACCTGATAACTTGTAGCATTGAGCAGAGACACACCTTGATGATCCATCAGGAAAAAAATTACCAGATCTTCCTTCCATAGGTCAAGCTACACCTAAAGACACTCGTTCTGATACCATTTTTTGGGAACTTGACAATAGTGAGACGAGGGTGAATCGGTATTATGCAATATGGATCACCAATTCCAATTTTTTACCTTTCTTTCAATTAAAAGATCATTCAATAATTAGCAACAAAAAATACAATAGATAAAATATGGATTACAAGATCGTATGAGTAGCAACTAATAGATACATAGATAAACCATGAAGTAGCAATGCAAAATATTAAAGCACATAAACCATCATCAACACATGAGAATATGAAATATTAGGTGAAAACCCTTTCAAGAGAAAAACCATCGAACTCTTTTCTTTTTATTATTATTATGATATAACTTATGTTACATCATCCATTGGAACCCACCAATGCACAAGTACCAAATTGTAATAAGGGAAGACCCACTCTCTCTAGGCCACAACATGATGAAAGCCACCACTTCCAAAACTATTCACAGAAACTCATCTGTTGGAGGCACCGACCCCCCATAAGCTACAGGAACCCACCTGCTTAGAAGCACCCACTCCCAAATGGCTTCGTAGATACTAATGTATTGGAGGATCCAACACCCAAATATTTTTTTAGGCCACCACCTAAAGGAAGCCACTTCTCCCTATACCAGCAAGCCACTGCTTTCCACTAAAGGCCCCAACATTCAAACCCTTATGGACCACCTTTCATATATTTTTAGATTAGGCCCATGAATCTCTACTCAAACAACTATGGACCACCTTTCATTTATTTTCATACTAGATCCATTAAAAAAAATTTCTCAATAACAATTCAAAGCCTCTTTACAATATCAAGTCTACTCAATAACCAAATCCAGTTAGTGCATTGTTGTGCCATACAACAACCCCCCATTTCATATCATTACTATCCTAAAAATATAATGTGAAATGGGTCCCTTTTAATTTTTGTTTTAAATTGGTATCAATTTAAAAGTTCTATTTCAAAAAGGCTCGAATAAAAGAAAACATTATTAAAAGGCCTTTTTAATAAAACCAATCAAAAAACCCCCAACATAAAACGATTTATCTTTATCATTGCGATAAAGCGATCACAAGATCGCATATCGCAATGACAAAGAAATCACAACTTAAGGGACATCTTGGTTTTCACCAATGCGAAATCGGTATCGGATATCGGCAAAAGCATAAAGTAACATGAGTAACAACCCTTGCTCTTATGCGATGCGAAATCGGCAATCAGCAATCGGAAATCGGCGATAACACTTAAAGTGCAAATAAGCTCCCCCTCGCCCAATGCGATGCGATATCACTATCGGCGATCGGCGACTCACCCTGCCCTTATTCTAAACGACCCTGCTAGCTATTCCCGACGCGATGCGATATCGCTATCGGCGATCGCGGATTCCAAAACGAAACCAATGCAATAACTTAGCATTTCCCCGATGCCCGATTGCGAAAAGGGTAAAAAGCGCAGTTTTCAAAGTAAAAGTCATAAAGGCAGTTTAATATTATTTATTCGTAATTAAGGCAATATCCTTTGAAAAGTCGCTCATCCGCGTTCAAATCGCCAAATCGCCCAAGGCATGCTTCAAATAAATCATTCGGCCATTAACCGAAGTGACTGGTATTAATGAGATTGACAGGCCATAACGACCATTTAATGAGAACAGCAGACTTGCGATCTATCCACGGATTTGATCCCAAGGCCACCTTAAGTCAATTGATCACTATGAATGCATCCAGATATATATACTTCATTCTGTTCAATTCATGTTATTATTGCCTGTGTTACGCCTATCTTTCGCTCTATGCAGGATTCTTCCACAGAGACAGAATTAAGTGGGATGGGAAAGAAATCCAAGAAGACTACAATGCCTACTGCTTCGCCAGTCGTGGGGCAAGCTGTTGTTGATCCAAGCGATAAGAACAAAGGGCTTATATCAGATACGACGTGCTTGGGACTTACCAGGACCACTTGGCAAGGAACGTATAATTTGATTGAAGTCAAAGAGCCAAAGGTGACCGGGATAGAAATATCATGTGATAATACCAGCAAATCTGACGCCAATTTAAAAGACTTGGCTGACTCCTTTCTGCACAGAATAGTGGCCCGGGAGAAAATTCTCCCATACACGGATGTGGTAAGGTGCGCAATCCAAGAGCTCCCAATTATCAACAGATTATTTAGCACTGCGGACGGGAGGATTTTCAGTTCTTTTCGAGCCGAAGATCTAAGGCTAATGTATCACCTACCGGCAAAAGAGAAAAAATACAATGCGACATTTCTGGAGAAATTTCGAGCAGAGAACGAGACCGAGTCTGAACCAATTCGAGGCTGGAGACAGAATCCAGCAAAACACAAGCATGAAACCTCGGGTAAGTACTCAGTTGACTCCCTATGTTCTCCTTACTGCTATGCTGGGATTACGTTGTGTAGGCTATGGGGATTGCATGACTCCGCCAGTTTTACCATAGAGATGGTCCCCTTAATGGAGGCGGCATGTAGTGGCGAAATTATGGATTGGGCAGTTATATTATCCGACAAGTTAGCCAAAGCCATTCTCGATTTCAGGTATAACTATCGCGTCACAGAGAGGGTTATTCCACCATTCTATTACAGTGCCTATGTGATGGATGTGTTGTGTTTTAATTCTGAGTTTCCTGTGCTGGGATGGAGGTGGACGTCGCAAGACCCCACACCCATCACATATATTATCAAAAATTGTGGAAGACTAATTATAAGCACCATCTTTATCAAATCTGCAACGATTTTATGTTGCCAATTCATTACTCCATTTTTGATAAGCCTGCCCCGAAGATTTCTGAGCAAACAGGGGTAGATTTGACCACAGTAGCAAGTTGGTTGGGGAGGAGAAATTCACCTACATCAGAGTTTTTGGCAGTCAGGCCAGGCCGCATGTGCTACAACTTTACATCCCCGATAAGTTACTTGCCAGGGAAGTACCTTATCAAATCAATGCTGATGGGGTTACTCAGACCCTGAAAGAAACGAAAAAACATGTTTGGCCCTCTTTTCCCTTACGAATTGGAATTTATACCCTGCATGATAGCAAACATGCAGAGAAGGAAGCTGGGAAAATGAATTCACTCACTCTGGCTACTCTGCCAAGCAGGCAGTATGATTCGAGGAAGATCGCTTACAATGCGCTCGACCAGGCCAAATTGGCCAAGGTCGAGCACCAAAAAGACAGATTCAAGGATTTGTTTGCATCGGCCGAATCGCTGTATCAAGTTAAGTCGCTTGCCAGAAATGTGTGCAACGATGAAGGGCTAGTCGAATTTAACAGAATTAGTGAACAGAGGTTGCAAACTCTGCCTCTAGAACTGTTAGCGACTGTTCCGACGACAACAAGATCAAGCGAGCCTGAGCAGCGAAGTAATACGCCTCCTCCTACTACATCAAAGTAGCAGGATGAAGTGCATAGACAGAGGCAGGAAGTAACCCAGGAAAATGTGCAGCGACAAGAAGAAACCCAAGCGAAAGCCCAAGAAGAGAGAAGGTCTAAAAATAATAATGATATAATGGTTGATCCGAATTTGCTACAGCAATGGCAGCAATTCAGTACAATCATCAGCAACCTAGAGTGCTCGAAAGATGATGAGGTTTCTAAAGAAGGCGACACACAAGAAGCGACATCGAAACCGGTTTCGGGTGAAACTAGCGGCCTACCCAAATCAAAAGAAACAGAGATAATTCCTAAAGATCCAACGGGAGAAATCATTTTTCAAATTGAAGAGATTCCCCCTTTGGATGTATTTTATAGCCCTAAGCATAAAGTTGTTGTAAAGAGACAGAGGAAAAGGAGAAGAGCTCATCAACCTTCCCTATTCCCTGAATTAACAGTGACGGGCAATTTTGTGTGGAAAGAGGAATTCGACCCCTCCAATAACTTAACCAAGCTATCGCAATTCGCTGGAGCATATTCAGCGTCGACCATTGATAAAGTATCGGAGATGAGCAGTTTATTGAAGGCCAAGGATCAAGACATCTCTTCGCTACAAGCGAAATTATCGGAAGTTCAGCAGAAGGCAGAGCAGGCAGAACAGGAATTGCTAGTACAGCAACAGAGTAATCATTAGCTGACTAAGAAATTACAAGAGGAAAAGCAGAGGATTGATGAAAGCGCAATCCAAAGGCAAAGGGAGTTATGGGCGGCACTGGAGCAATTAAGAATATCGACTGAGGGAACAATGAAAGCAAAAGATGAGCAAATCGCTCAATTGACCACTCAAATTGAGCAAATGAAAAATCTCCCTCAGGTAGATGAATTCAAAGCGGAAGCACTTCAGTTAAATAAGGAATTGATTAATCAAGTTAAGCTCCTATGTCAACAGATTACACAAGCAGAACCATTGTGCGAGTTAGTAGCATCCATAAGCGAAAAGGTAGAAAAAGCGAGGACCGATTTGGATCAGGCTGAAGAAACACTGACAAACCTTATAGAATGGCAGGATTCCGAGCAAGGCCAGGCGACTAATCTACCGAGAATTCTGGAATCGCACAAAGAAATATTATTCACGGAATGGCAATCACAACTAATGAAGGCAGAAAGAGCGATTTTCAGATGCAAAGCAACCACTGGAAATTTGGTTGAATTAGTAAATAATACGCTTTATTTGTCTAATATGATTTCCCAATGTACTCCAGGTCAATTAACAGCGACAAAGATATTGGAGCATTCATGCTACCCGGAGCTGGAGAAAAACGGAAGATTAATCACTGGAATCAACAGTTTAACATGGGATGCTTATTGGTTCTTCTTAGTGAAGCCATACAGCCAAAGAACCGCCTTAAAGTGCCTCACAGATGCTGTCGGGTATATTATACCCGACATTCAGGATGCCACCTTTGCTGCCCAATTCAGCTTGCGCCTCAACAGATCGCCAGAAGTGGAGCCGATGCTTGCGATAAGCCAGCTCAGGTTTAAAGGCAAACAACTTGAGTCATGATTCACATCGCCGACTGCTAGATCGCCCCAGAAAAATAGATCGCATTT
>APFE031614700.1:19443-29924 GCA_000404065.3 Pinus taeda | reverse complement strand
TGATATAAACAGTGAATGCAGTAATTTGTGTTTATCGCTTCATTGTGACTATTCATATGAAGTAATCTTTGAATGATTGAATGTCTCTTATTTATTTTACAGAGTCATCTACATACCTATTAGATAGATAAAGATTATTTAACGTTGCATTCCGGATGAATAAGTTGTTCCCGGGATTAGTATTAGTTTCCCTATTTTTGTCAATAGAATAAGCTAGTCGCCTATCACTTAAGAAAACTATTCATCACCCATCCATCCCTTTTATTTTATTACCGGGAAACTGGTCCCGTTATCTCCAGTCGGAGCCACCATCCCAAATGGAAAAGGAGCTGTACTAAGGTCCGGACCGGGTGGTTATCCCCCAATGTTGTTGCAGCGATTTTTGAGGCCTCAACATGGTGTTAATGTTTTTTGTTTTTTGTTTGGTTTTGTTTTGTTTTGTTTTTTGTTTTGTTTTGTTTTTGTTTTTTTGTTTTTGTTTTTGTTTTTGTTTTTTGGTTTTTTGTTTTTTTATGTTTATTTGATGCTAATAACAATCAATGATTTATGAAGTTAAAATTAACTAATTGAAGAGAAATATTGATTCACCCCTCCCAATATTTCCAACAATCCTTGTAAACGAGCACTATGGATACTGAGAAGATCCTCATGGATTTACTAAATTCTCTCTATCACTCACTAGTCGAACACTACAATGCACTATCAGTCATTCTCAAACATTTTCTTAACATCAATTTTACCCCTCTTAAGAGCTTAATAGATCAATATATAATCAACATTAATGTATTTAACATAAGGCATTAAACATAACATATTGACCTTAATTTAATTAAGTTTATTAACTTAATTTATTTATCATTATCCTTTAATTAATAGATATATCATAATTAAATTTCATTGGTTAATTAAAATGAACCTTAATTAATAAATTTTGATCTTAATTAATTAAATAAATAATATTTTAATTAAATTATAAAAATAAAGTTTATATTATAAATATTGATATTGTGAAATTCAAATTAAAATTTAAAAACCAAATACTTTAAAATTTTAACAATACTAAAACTACCGCAATAATAATGTATTTGATATGTTTCCATTGCATAGACTTGTGTATAATTCAAAATATATAATATCCAAAATATTACTTTGGAAAACATCATTATAAGCACATAGATGCCATATATATAACAACCGAGCAAGTTAGATTGACTAAGTTGAATCAAAATGTTCAAATCTAAAAAATACTATCACCTTACAGGTTTTTTCATAAATCCCCCAAAATATCTTTTACACAACTACTCATTGTCTTTATTTTGAGATGTTTTTTGGGTAATTTTTTTAAGTAAAGAATTTAAAAAATAGAATAAAATCTATTAAATAACCAATAAAATAATAATAAAAAACAAAAACCAACCAACACCTAGACTTCATGTGGAAAGGCCTTGCATGAGGCTAACGTGTTGTCTCACTCATTGGACCCAACATTAAATGGGCCAAAATAAACCATGTTCTCATCGAGCTATATGATTTTGGCCTTGGTCTCAGATAGAGCCCATTTTGAAATTTTGTGCGAGTCGAAGTGATGGAGAAAGAGTTTTCTTTCTACAGAATGTGACAAATCCAACAAAAAGGTTCTTGTTTTAGTCTTGGCAGTGTCTTGTCTCATGCTTCATATGATTTATACTCTTCCAATAATGAAAAATGGGCTGTGACAACTTTGGAAGATGGGAATTTAAGAAGTAGGATTTTAACCATTTGGGGTTCTAAAATTTATGTTTTGAAATTGGTTGAATTTGGAAATTTGAGGACTCAGATACAATTTTAGTAAAAGGTTTTTCATCTATCGCTTCCCAAAAGATGGGTTGTATTATAAATTTTGGAATAGAATTGCAAAGTGAAAATTCAGCCAATGCATTTTAATATATACAAGTGTGAGAAGAATGAGTTTAAGAGAAAATTTGGGAAATTGTAATTGTGAAATTGAAGGAGAACAATCTGTCAAGAAACACTGGGACACTAAATTTTGGTGGTACTTTTGCATCCAAATTTAGTGGTAATATTTGTTTCTTCTTCTTTTTCTTTGAGGGGTCGATATTCAACATAATGGTATTGGATGTTGTTGACAGTGCTGGACCCGGCAACATTCAGGGGATCGCCCCGGTATGAAGTCCCAACTAGACCTCACACCATTTGGTGTGGGAGTCCCATCCGGTATTGATGGCCTAGTTGCTATTATCTTAAAGATTTTTTTCAACTCTTGCTTGTCAGCACATGAGAGTGGTCTGTTTTGTCTTCGAGTAGTGAGGTTCGCGTGCCCGGTGATTGCTAGTGTTACTTGTGTCAAGGGTTCTTTCACTGCAGAGGGAGAAGGTGGGAGTGAGTCCCAAGTCAGATGGGAGGAACTCCCAACTATATTAGGAACACACAACACAACAACACGTTCACAGCTTCCAGAGGAGAAGTCCACATGGATGCGACAGTCACAACACACAAGGAAAGATAACACGTACAACACACATCGGAGGAGTCCGCGCGAGTGCGATGGTCGTTATAGAAAGTTTATGTGAAATGTTTGTCTAATGTCTGGGGAGGTAACCAACATGGGCAGGAAAACACAACAACTCATACAACACATTTTCATTAATATATGTATGTATTACAACAATTGAATGAGTTCAAGTGTTAAACACAGGTTAAAACAACATGTATAAGCGTTCAAGATTAGTCCTACAACAATTACAACACGTGTGAAAATGCGTTAGCCTGTTAGCAGGCTTCTGAATTAAGTGAAAGTTCCAAGACACATTGTTACACCACACATCACTAACCCCGTGTGCGGGGCGTTGGAGCCACTACTTACTCCTCAAAGAAAATATTACAGACTCTCAAGACTATGTGGGAGGAGCTGAGGTGAAAAGTCCTTTGCATGTACAAATGAGGGGGTATTTATAGCCAAGGGTGAAACTAACCCTTGTGGATGTTCAACTTCCTTCATGAATTTTTGACTTCTATGACCTTTCAAATTTCATGACTCTTGATATGACAAATGAGTCTCTTGGATTTCCACATTAAATTACATTGATTGACAGTATGGCCCATAGTAGAGATGTGGACGGCATGACTCATGACAAGACTCGACATGACCATGCTCGGACATTTGTGCTGCTACTGGTGCATGTCGAGCTGTAGTGTTGTTGAGTGATGGATGTCCTTATGGTGTGTCATAGCTTCACCTCCGCATGGCATGGTGCGTGGAGTCTTCGATGGTCATTGGTTCGCTTGATGTTGTGTTGATACGTTTCTTCCTTGCTCATACTTGGTCATGCTAGACATGTTCATTCGTTCATGAAAATGCGCATCTGTTCGTTCGTTTATTCACAAACTCACAGTCGTTCGTCTGCGAACACATCTTCGCATGTTCGTCTGATTGTCCGTCCGTTTGTGAACACATCCTTGCATAGTCGTCTGTCCATGAACACATCTTAAATGGGTCATTTGTTTGTTCATTCGAGACCAAGTTCTCTTGCATGTTCTCTCCTTTGCCATCCCATCTGTCGCCATGTCACGTTTGTGCATGTATCTATATCTACAGTCACTCATGATGAGATAAAATAAAATTCATAAATATCCTCTACCATGATGCATTGTTGCTTCAGATGTAGGCGATTGGGAGAGTGGACAAGGTTAACTGGGATGCGGGTTCTGGGCACTGCTAGTGAAAACTACGCAGGAGTCACTCGGAGATGGAGTCAGGCCTGCTGGTCTGAAAATGATTGTTCGTGGGGTCTGGCTTTACTGGTGGAAAAATTTGTGCAAATTTTGGGAGCAACAATCTGCGCTGTTGGGAGACTGGGCAGACAAGGACTGGACAGTTTTTGAGAGGAGTAGTGCCAGGCTACAAGGTAATTGACAGGTGGGCTCTACGCAGTTTTTGAGAGGAGTAGTGTTAGGCTACAGGGTAACTGACAGGCATGCTCTGCATAGTTTTTTATGGATGCGAGTAGCGGGACATTGGTTGGAGAAACTGTGCAATTATTGGAAGGTACCGACAGTGGGCAGTGGGGCATTAGCAGGAAAAACTACGCAAATGCTGGGAGGCTAGCCTGTTGACCACCTCTGCGCAGTTTCTGAGCTGAGCAGACTGTTGGGTAGAAGAGGACTTTCTCAGGAAAACTGCGTAGTTTTCTTATGGCACAAGCGACTGAATAGTAGGTGATTGACTGGGAAAACTGTGAAATTTTTGGGGGGAGACAGGGATCAACACTTGGTGTCTGTTCAGCTTGTCAGCCCAATTTCCTCAGTCAGCATAGCGGGCATCGTCAGCAGCCTCTGCGCAATTTTTGGTGTGATCCGGTCGAGTCGAAGACGTATGAAGGTTTGGCTATGAGAGGGTGGTTTGGCTGTGAGTGAAATGGTGCATACATGATCTTGAAAACACATACTCTCTTGACTTGACGACATGACATCCCAAAACCTCAAGAAACACTTGCTCAACATGATCGACCGACAGTGCGAGTGAAAAGCACGACGTGTGTGATTGATCATTGGACGATCATGACGACGCTTGTGTGATAGTGCATATGACTTCGTGTGTGAATGTGACGAGTGTTTACATAGTGAATACAAGACATACAAATGGAGCAAAGACCTTGTGTATGACCAGAACATGGTCGCAAGCGAGACATCGTTATCAACATGCAACATTGGTCTATTGAATGGTTAAGCAAGGTAGGTGTGCAGACTCGTATGAGATCACGGGGTGAACCCGAGTGCGTGCAAACATCAAGTAAGATTCTTGAAGGAGGCTCCAAAATTGGATGCGGGCCAATAATTTTGGAGGGTGTCGTAGCTACTACAACAATTGGCGACACACTTGTAGAACTCCAACTTCTCTGTTTTGGTTCATTGACAGCACAGGGCATTGGTCTTTGTGGGAGTATTGAATTGTTGTGTGGGTTGCTTTGGCTTCCCCACTTACTCCATGGATAGGTGCAGTTCACCGTTTTCCAACTCAATCGAGCACAACACAATTTTTAGCTTGATCACAGTGTTTCAAAATCAGGAAGGGTAGTTTGGCTCGAGAGTTGAAGATTTTTCAGAGTATAAGTTTTTCATCTCTTGTGTTTCTCCGCTACCAGCAAGCCTAGACAGTACCTCACGGAGTCACGCATGAACACATGCATTGCTCCACTTCCAGCAAGCCTGGTCAATACCCTGGTGGAGTTGCATGCTTCACCTCTCTGTGCAGGAAGCTTTTCTCTTCTTTCGCCTTTGTATTTTTTAAGAGGAATGTGCATATGCACTTATTTGTTTTTGGGCGGAATAGGGATCCCGAATTATTAAAAGCAGAAGAGGATTTTCCTTCAGAGAGGCATGTAAGACCTATGACATAGGTTTGCTCATTTAGATATTTCCCCTTCTCCATTTCTACTAGTTGGATGAGCATGAAAACACAATTAAAAAGACTGAGTACAAGCATGGGGCTTCCTAGTTTGGACACAGGTTCATGGTTGGACCAAATTTCCCCTTGCAGACAGCTCATATTTTCCGTCAAGACTTCATTGATCTAAGGTTACAACCAAGCACAGAGAAGACAGACGCAATATTGGCCAAGTGCTACAGTGTCACAAGTCTCTCAGATTTCAGCCACATACTCATTCAAAAGCCATAACTTAGTAGTTGGGTAGCACTTATTTCTAGAAACAAAAATAGTAAGGTATCAAGCAAACAAAACAAAAAGTAAACAAAAATAGTAAGCAGAACGAACAAACAAAATAGAAATAATAAGCAAAGCAAACAAAATAAAAAAACAACACGCAACAAATAGACTATGTACATGGTGCGGAGTGCAGCCCGACCTACTGAAAGTAATGTTTGAGATCTTGGCCATTGACAGGAAGATTGTCAATCCTCCCATCAAGTAATTGCAGACAGTACGTGCGTGGGCCAAGCTTCTCATGGGCCAGTATAAGACTATTAGTTTCTGCTACTGGAGCCTAGTGGTATCTTGAAAGACCTTTAGGTGAAGACGACACTACTGCTTCAGATACTGTGTGCAACATAGGCTCTGACGATGGCACGGGGTAGTTGTTTTTATTCCGAGAACGGTTCAAGTTTCTGAAATAAATGCATAAGCGGATTTCCCCGGATTTATTACGTACATAACTTATATTAGAAACCCATGTATGATGACGAACTTTGTAAGCAATCTGAACATCCAACAACTTAGTCAATTCTTTCTGTATAAGGGGTTTAAGCGACATATGTGTTTTACCCAGTTTTTTCTGCAATGGCTTGGCTCCTCCTTTGCTTGGAATCCCATGTTGGATTATTCTTGTGTCGTATGTACCCAAGTCATCATATTCCCACGCGAACACACCCCAGTACTATTTGATCAAGCAGACAAAGGCTTGCCGCTGTTGTGGTGTACAATACGCACTGAGACTGACTATCTTCGGATCATGATTGGTTCCCAGGTTGATCTGTTTGTTCGTAGTGGTGGTCCTGTGGGTTCTGCTATTTTTTGGCCCTTGATAGCGGTTCTGCAAGGCATAGAGATTATTGAGAGAAACTACACCCTTGGGGATGGGGTTTCCTTTCTTGCCATCAACTGCAGTTTGTAGGGGTTGCTCGTGCTCATCTTCATCAGTTGTTGTGTCCTTGAAAGAATCAACATTGTTCATGGAGTGTAGTGTCTGTTGACCATCACCAAAAACGCGTAGCTCAGTTATGTTATTAGAGACATAAGGCTTATACAAAATTTCAACAGTACATCTATCCCTAAGTAGTGACATGCTAGCAGCCACGTTTGCTAAGGCATTGACAGTTGCAATACACGTCCTTGGCACAACAATGATATTAAATTCTTGGAAGTTAGAGATTAATCGTCGTACCTCTCGCTGGTAACTTTTGAGACGAGGTGACAAACAGTGAATGGTGTTACGTACCTCCCATACCACTGTTTCTGAATCACTTACCACTTTGAGTGCGACTAGGTTGAGGCTAATGGATTTTTGCAAGCCCAACATGAGTGCCTTGTACTAAACAACGTTGTTTGTGCACTCGAACTCCAAGTGGCTTGAAATCATGTGTTTTTTGTTGTTTGGGTCGACCAAGATACACCCAACCCTTGAGCTGTCATGTGTCTTTGATCCGTCAAAATACATGGTCCACAACTTGTCTAGATACGGACTGTTTGACGCACTTGCACTGCTACTACTGCTACTACTCATAATGTTACAATGTACTATACATGTTTCATTTCCATTAGTTGGGTTAGGAAGGGGACCCAACTGTGTGTCTGGTGGGGTTGGAGCTAGCTGTGCAGGATAACACCCCAATGTTGTTTCTAGGAGGCAATTGCCAAACATGAGTTCTACGAAGGCCAACGACTCATTCTCACCATTGATGGGAGTGACATTATGATTCATATACCTCTCGTATATCACCCGGATTTGATTTTTTTTTTCCCCTTATATAGAAGCCACATGTGTGACCAATCCATACCAAAATATCTATTCATCTTGCTAGACAAGTCTCTGCTAAGTGGTAAACCGTATGCTTTTGGTATGTCCACAAAAACAATGTTGATGCATTGGTGGACTCGACTGTCGTGAGATAGTCGGATGATCACATCTTGAAGCTCACTAATGGATGGTATAGGTGTATGATCAAGTTGGATGATTTGCTTGGATGTCTTGCTCCATTGCGCATTGATCTTTTTAGCAATGGAGAGCAACATGACGTTGGCTGCCATGCAAAAATCAATTAAGCTGTTGTGAACATTACAGTTGAAAATTTCAAATGAGATCAGGAATGTAGGGCAACCCGAGTTTGCTTCTTCCATTCGGAGCAGGGAGAATTTTAAGAACCACCCTAAATTTATATGTATAATAAATGGATGAATCCCCATGATACATAGGAAAAATGGGAGGTGAGTTTATCAATAATATAATATGCATATATAATTTTTTTAGCGAATCTCTCACTAGATTATATTATCTTGTAAAGTCATAGCCAATCTTTCACTGAATTATAAAATCTTGTAAGATCTTGGCAAATCTTTCACTGAATAATAAAACATTGAAGTCTTGGTGAATGTTTTTTTAAAGTATGAAACCATATATGATAATAGGAAAACATATTCATTAAACTATAATATACTAACATACATGTTTATAAAAAAGAAACATAATTTTCTCTTCCTACAAACAATGTTGCAAGTTTCAGTGGCCGTGTTTGCCAAGGTTCTTACTGTACACTCTTTCATATCATTTTATTAGTTTTGATAATATTCCACAAAAAAGTTCCATAATATCAAGCTATCCATGGGAGAATATGTATTGAATAGCCCAATGCTTTCCATTCCAATGGGTGGTCCTGATGTTTTACTAGGAGTCCAATGGCTACAATCTTTGGGTACGATGGCTTTTAATTTTCAAGAACTTTTCTTGAAATTTTTTTGGGAAGGAAAGGAAGTTGAATTAAGGGGTATCAAAGGGAAGCCAAGAAAGATAATCAACTCTAATAGCATGACAAAGCTTCTAAATAAAGAACAACGGGGAGTAATTGCACAATTATGTTCACTAGAAGATCCCACATCGAAATCATGTATTTCTCCAGATCTCCAAAATGTTTTGGACAATCATTCAAAGGTATTTGAGACTCCCAAAGGCCTCCCACCTATTCGTGATTGTGATCACACTATTCATTTGATTCCAAGAAGTGTTCCTCCAAACATCAGGCCTTACAAATATCCATATGCCCAAAGGAGTGGCAACTCATTCAAAATTTGCAAAAGGTCCAGTTCAAACAGTATTCTGAGAACTTGACAAGGAAGGAAAAATCATATTGGAACCTGAAGCAGTCAGCGAACCGAGAAATCAATAGCTACGAAATAGATCAATTTCAAAGTATCTCATTAAGTGGAAGAACTTACCCGCTGAATATTCCACATGGGAGGACAAGAATTTATACAAAAACATCAAGAACTACTCAAGCATTGAGGACAACACTTTTTGAAGGAGATGGGCATGTTAGGTCCCTATACTACTAGTGTAACCCCTTATTGTTATTAATACAACCCCTTTTTTATATTGTTGTGCCCATATAGTTCCCATATTATTATTATTGTGTTCCATAGAAGCCCACTATTGTTATTATTGTGCCCTTACGTTATTATTGTTATGCTGTCTCTGATTATATTATGACCCCTTAGACTCCTATATATATAAAAGAGGTCTTGTCATTTGTATCATCCAAGGATTGTTCATTTGTGTAATGTAAAGGAGGTTGCCCCTTCGAAGAGGCTGAATTCTAAGACATTGATTTATCTTTTCTATCTTTTTGTGAGTTGGTTTCATAGCATATTAGTTTTGATAATATTCTACAACAAAGTTCTTGTAGGTGTTGATCTTGACCACTAGTTCTGTCAAGGTAGGAGAGATTAATATTTTCTCTACCACGTTTGTCAATCTATCAAATTTATTTCTTATTCCATAGACTCCAACTGCGAGATAAAAAAAAAAAAACACATCAAGTTTGTTTGCCCCAACACACAAACAAGTAGCAAGCCCCAACTATATAATATAAGAAAGTAGTAGGTATCCCAAAGGCGTGAAGGGGATCTAATGGAAAGAAGTGACCATTGTCAAAAGCCTTCCAATCAATATATAATATATAAATGTAGATTTATTATTATTTTAATTGGAAATCTTCAATTAAATAATAAAATTTAATTACATTTAATTACGTCTCTCCCAATCTAAATTGCTTATTAGCATAATTCACTACCTTCATACGTCTTGCATTTTTTAACAACGTTGTAACATGTGGAATAATTTCCTTTCTGGTGCACAATCTCTGCATTTTAGGAAAATATGGTGCAATGGCACAACCCCTACAGATCATTATGACAAACTAAGAATAACAGAGAAGATGAAAGGTTCTACAAACCAGCATATTTTTCAAACAACTAATCCAACATCAGTACCTTATCTTTTTCATTAAGATATCATATTGAGAACGTTTGAAAAATGCTGGGAAATCTGGGCAGAGACTATCTCTTTTCTGCTATCTCTCTTCTGCGAGGGTGATGTGGAAAGAGTGATAAGATTTCGCTCTTTTGATTTTTTTGTTAAATCAGAAAAACCAATATTATGGAGATATTTTTTTTTCCTAAATTTGGTGAAGTGACTAAATGTATCTTTAACCATTCATGTCTATTTAACATCTTCATTGTCATAAAAGCCAACCTATATCCATCTTAACTCCACATCTACCACTCTTATAGGGATGAAATCTATTTATCTCTCTTAGCACTTGGTAGATCAAGAATTAAGATGGATCTAAGCTGATATAATTTCCTCTTTAAATAGTCTATTCTCACATGAATACCATGGTATTATCATGGGTCAATACCATGGGTTATCATAAACCTGGAGCTTAAAAACTACTATTAGTAATTTATAAAAAATAAT
>APFE031614700.1:0-19277 GCA_000404065.3 Pinus taeda | reverse complement strand
ATCCCTCTCGGGGCTTAGTAGATCCAGAGTAAAGATGGATCTATCTTGGTTTAATTCCCCCCTTTAAATAGGCTACATTCCATGTGAATACATAGGTCAATACCATGTGCCATCTTATTTTTATTAATACTAATATTATGGTTAATAATGTTTTTTGCATGGTATTAATAATAATTTGGCCCATAGGCTTCACCTAAATATAACACATTTTTTGAGTGTCCTTAAGCATAAGGTGAGTAAATATAAGGTGATTTATGGAGTAAATATAAAAAAAAATGTTTTATTTATTTACCATACATTTTTTATAAATATGATATTTGGCCCATAGGATTCACTTAAATAAAACCTCTTTTTTGAGGCTTCTTAATAGAAAGAGAGTTATGGACTAAATATAAAAAGAGGTTTTATTTATTTACCACACCTCTAGTTTATTTATATTTTTATTTATTTACCATACCTTTGGAGTAAATATAAAAAAGGTTTTATTTATTTACCATACCTCCACTTTATTATATTTTTATTTATTTACACCCTTGCGTGTTCCTAAATATAAGGTGAATTATGGAGTAAATATAAAAAAAATGTTTTATTTATTTATCATACCTCTAGTTTATTTATATTTTTATTAATTTACCATACCTCTTTTATAAATATGGTATTTGGCCCATAGGATTCACTTAAATAAAACCTTTTTTTTAGTCTTCTTAAATAGAAAGAGGGTTATGGACTAAATATAAAAAGAGGTTTTATTTATTTACCATACCTTTGGAGTAAGTATAAAAAGAGGTTTTATATATTTACCATACCTCCACTTTATTTATATTTCTACTTATTGGGATCAAATACAACCTCCCAAACCACCTCCCAAACCAGAAAATGGGCGATCGCAAACGAATTTAACATTGCAAAGCAGAAAATCGGGCGATTGTAATGGAATATAACCTCCCAAACGAGGCAAATCGGGTCAAATGACTCTTTTCATAGTTTATTTGCCCTTTTTTTGAGCTAAAATGAAAAAAATAATTATTTTTAAATAAAAGTTGGGCTAAATATATGAAATGGACGTTTTATAAAAATTTCACCCATCTAAAATGAAAAACCCCTTAAATTTCACCCTTGGGCTAAAATTTGCCCCTAAAATTTACCATGATTCAAAGTGTGTTTAGCAAAGTCGAAAGTGATCCAAGAGGTGTTCTTGTTCCCTTGATGGTCGAGGTTGTGTTGTCTGTCCCAATGCACACAACAAGATGTCTCTCTGGATCTTAGCTAGCTTGAACAAACTGATGTTCACACGAGTTTTCTTCATGTCATCTACAATGTTGTAGTCTAGAGGGGGTAGACTCACCGAGGTGTTCGGGGTAGGACTGCTGTTCATTTTGTCTAGTGGAGTATTCTACAGTTTGCTACTCATGGACGTACTCATGTCCGCCATCGTCTTCCCAAGCTTGCATTGCATTTTATGCTTTGGGACGATTGGTGGGTCAAACTTCCTCATCAACAGTCTAACCTTTTCTTGCATTTCCCCAACTGTGGGGGGAGCTCCTTTACTTTTGAGATTATAACGGGCATCCTGCTTTTGGGGCTGCTTCTCGTTGTTTGTCTTTAGCCTTACCTACAAGCACTAATACATGTTAACCACATGCCTCGAACTTGATGGCTCACCAAGTGAAACATCTTCATCATTATCCGCATCTCCCAGCTATTCCTGTGTATTGTTGTCCAGTTCGAGTATGTGATTGTGTACCAAGTTTGCGACTCGCTTCCAGTCCGAACAAGAATTATCTGGGTGACAAACTTTGTGGAATGAACAAAATTCAGGATTTAGACATCAATGGATTTGGAACACAGAGCTTTGCACAGTTTGGGTTAGGAGCTGGTTTCTTCCTGATGACATGCTTCCCTGTCTCTGCCTAGGCAGATGGTTGTTTGCAGAAGTGTTTGTCTTCCGCTCTTTGAGCTCAGACACTTTTGTTGTCAAGTTCTTCACGAGGTGAGTGAGGGTTTCGATATCACTTGTCTCCATGGAAAATTTTAGGGGCGAATGTTCGCCCTTTGGCGAAATTAGGGGGTTTTAAATTTTTAGTGGGCGAATATTTTGTATCATAGTATATTTTACAAATCACCTCAAATAGCCCACCTTATTTTAAGGGAGAGGGTAAAAAAGGTAAATTTAGCCCTTGAAATTAGGAGTTACAACCTTCCATTCGCCCCAATTTTCAAGAATAGGTTTTATTTAAGTGAATCCTATGGGCCAAATACCATATTTATAAAAGAGGTATGGTAAATTAATACAAATATAAATAAATGAGAGTTATGGTAAATAAATAAAACATTTTTTATATTTACTCCATAAGTCACCTTATATACATGCAAGGGTGTAAACAAATAGGTTATATTTAGGTGAAACCTATGGGCAATACTATGGGACAAATACCATGGACTAGATTGTTATTAATACCATGCAAAAAAAGCATTATTAACCCTAATATTAGAATTAATAAAAATATGGCACATGGTATTGACCCATGGTATTCACCAAAATGGCACATGGTATTGGCCCATGGTATTCACCTAGAATGTAGCCTATTTAAATGGGGGAATTAAACTAGCATAGATCCATCTTTACTATGGATCTACTAACCCCCGAGAGGTATGAAATATCGTGATATGCAAACTAGCATAGAGTGAAAAAATATTTGATACCTCTCAGGGATGGATCAAGAGTAAAAATGGATGTTCTAATTTAATGTATGTTAAACATTTTAGCTTGGTTAAAATAAAATAAAAATCAACTATTAACTTTATTAATTTTTATAAACTACTAATAGTAATTTTTAAGCTCCAGGTTTACCATAACCCATGGTAATACCAAGGTCTTACAAGATTTTATAATCGAGTAAAATATTCGCCATGCCTGGTGAGAGATTCACCAAAAAATTATACATACATATTATATTATTGATAAAATCGCCTTCCATTTTTCCTATATACCATGGAGATTCGCCCATTTATTATACTTATAAATTTGGGGGGGTTCTTAAAATTTTCCCTGAACTCCCCGCATTCAAGAAGCTCATCGTTGGATCTCTCAAGAGACCATTGTTCGAGACTCAGTAGAAATACATCAAAATACTGGATTTCATCCCAATCGTGGAATGCAAATTGCAGAAACATGCAGATCACCACTCAATCTTGCAGGCAGAGGGATCATAAGACAGTTTACCAGGCTTTGGCCTTCTCCCAAATCCGATGAAGCTTGGGTGCAGAGGAATTGGACGCCGCTCATATCAGAAGGAATCAAGAGCCACTATGTAGGAAAAGGATTCTATGTATTCATGTTCGAAAGCTCTGAGGATAAAAATCTCATCTTCAGAAATGGCCCATACTTCATGGGGCCTCAGGGTTTATACCTGAACAAATGGACCCCTGATTTCGACCCAGCCCAGGATGTGTCGTCTGTCGTTCCAGTTTAGGCCTGCCTACCTCATCTTCCTTTACATTGCTAGAATCAAAAATCACTGCAAGCTATCGGCAATTCGCTTGGAAGGTATATTGATCAAGAAATGCGAAAGGATCAGTACTCATGTGCACGGATCTATGTGGAGGCTAATTTGGAAGTAGGGCTGCCAGAGGCAATTAAACTCACTACAGAAAACTGGACGCACATCCAGGAGCTAGATTACAAGCAATTACCCTTCAAATGCTGACATTGTCACGGCTACAACCATTTCGCAAGACATTGCAAAAAAAAGGAAGCAGAAGAGAGCGAGAAAGCAAAAAAATGGACCATAGTGCAAAAAGTAGGGACAACGAAACCTAGAAGAAAAGGAATAACAAAGGAAAACAACCCTAGGCCAATGGGGTAGGAACAAAAAGATGGAAACTCCAACCCCATGTCAAAATCAGGATCTCAAAATGCAAAGCCCAGTAAGGCTGCAGAAGAGCCGAAAGTAAATAAGGACTGCAGTGAACAACCCAAATCCCCTCCTAATGGGAAAGGAACAAAGCAGCAAGGGAACAATGCAGGAACCCCCGAAGTAGTCCCCTCCCACTCTTATGCCGACATAGCAAGAAAGAAAGTACATGAATCACCAAGCTCATCAGAGGATGAGATCTTAGAAAGGCCTGCCAAAAGAGCAAGAAGAAAGTCTCGTAGAGAAGCAAGGGAGGAAGAAGTTGAAAGGAAAAAGACTCAAGGAAGTCAACCCACTATAGAAATGTCAATCGGTAGAAGTACAAGGACAAGGCCACCAAAAGGAGGAGGCCCCACCACCCCTAATAGTAAGTAATGAAAATCGTCTCTTGGAACTGCAAAGGGATGGGGAACCCGATGAAAAATGAAGCGGTCAAAGATCTACTGAAAGTGGAACCAACAGACATCCTAATGCTCCAAGAGACAAAGATAGAAGGGGAGGTCCTTCTAGAGATCAGCAAAAATAAATGGCAGAAGAATGCAGGAAAAGCAATAAGCCAAAGAGGCTCTTTCGGTGGAATAGCAACCCTGTGGAAGGGAGACCGGCTTAGGCTTGTCAACTCCCACAACACACAACATTGGAGCTTCACAGAGCTGAAGCATAGCAAGTAAGTTAACCATTGCGTTATTCAATTTATATGTACCAGTATTGTATTCTTAAAAGAAAGACTATTGGAAAACATTAAATGAGTTTTTGGAACTGAATACCCCAAACGACATAATCATAGTTAGAGATCTAAATCTAGTGATGAATGAAAAAGAAAAGAGAGGGGGTAGGACCAGCAAGGATCAGATGACCTATGTAGTAGAAGACAAGATACAACAATGGGACCTACTGGATTTTAAACCAAGAAAAGGGCTCTACACCTGGACCAATAACAGGACAATATCCACCAGATTGGACAAGTTCTTGGTTCAAAGCACAATGTTGATGGAAAGGAGGCTAACTCATCAGCCATTCTTCCCAAGCTTACCTCGGATCACAAACCCATCCAGCTAATGTTGGAGGAGGAAGAAAATCTAGGCCCAATCCCTTTTAGATTCAGCCCATTGTGGAATGGAAAGAGTGGCTTTGCATAAACGGTCTGACTAGCATGGTCCACCTCAGTTAATGGCTCCCCCAATTATGTATGGGAACAAAAATTTAAAATAACAAAAAAGGCCCTCAAGGAATGGAGTAAACTCCCATCAAATACTCCCAAAGATCAAATAATGGAGTCATTGCAGCACCTAGAAAAGCTGCAAAGTGAAATGGATACAATAGATATAACTGAAATAAAGCTAGAAAAGGAGCAAGAAGCCCAATGCAAAACATTGTACTCCTTCAGAAATGAAGAAGAATATTCGAGATTAAAGTCCTGGAGCCTTTGGCTGGAAGCCGGAGATAGGAACACAACATATTTCCATCGACAATGTAGAGCCCATCTCTCTAGGAATCACGTCATAGAGATCACCACCTCCGATGGGAGGTCATGCAAAGGAATAGATCAAATAAAATCAGTTGCTGCATTACATTTCCACCATCTTTACAGTAAAGAGAATGATGACTGTGAAGAAGACAACAAAGAATTCCTAAAGAACATTCCAGCGTTGGTCACTAAAGAGGACAATGCAACATTGTTGAAGCAAACCAATGAAGAAGAAATCAACAAAATTATCTAGTCCATGAATCCAGATAAAGCCCCTGGGCCAGATGGGTTCACCATTTACATCTACAGGATATGTTGGGACATAATCAAAACAGATCTTATTCAAATGATAAAAGGATTCCTTCATAAAGCAAAACTAGGTGGCAGAAAATTGGAGCAGGAAATTGGAGCAGGACATGATAGCGGGAGCTGCCCCAGGTTTGAAAATAAATAAGGATCTCAAAGCAATAAATCATGCCCTGTTCGCAGATGATTTCCTCATGTTGGGCGGAGCTTCAAAAGAATAGCTTCTACATTCAAAAATACTCTCCAAGCCTACTGCAAAGCAACTGGAGCACTAACCAGTGAAAGAAAAAACGCAGTCTATAGTTGGAATGCAGAAGAGGAAGAAACTCAAAACATAGCTCGCAATTTGGAGTTCAACGGATACTCAAAATGGGACAAAATCAATTATCTTGGACAACCATTAGCACTGGGCACAAACAGATTCAATCTGTAGAAAGGAGTAATAACAAAAATCAAAGGCAAAATTGCTGCATGGGGAGGTCAATGGCTAACTCATGGTGGCAAATTAACTCTAATAAAATCCGTTCTTTCATCTCTGCCAATATATCAAGCGTCCTACCTTATGGCACCAAAGTCCATTTCAGGGCAAATTAATAAAATCATGAAATATTTTTTGTGGCATGGAGGCAAAGGAAAACAGAACAAATTCCATTTGGTCAAATGGGAGATAGCAAAGAGAACCATGAGAGAAGGCGGCCTTAAAATTCGCAATCCGGACCTCGCCAATATGGCTCTGGGATGCAAGATACTATGGAAGCTCCACAATGACCCCAATCACCCTATCAGCAAAACATTAAGGCATAAATATATAACAAATGAAAAACTCAGAAACCTGCAAAACGCAAACAGCAAAAGGAGCACGCTGTTATGGCAATTGTGTATCAAAGGATTGTGATTCTTCTCCCAAAATCTGTATCGTATCCCTAGGAATGGTAAGCGTGTCAAGTTGAGAACAGACCGCATAATGGGGCAGTCGCCCTTAGCATAAAATGATAGCCTACAAGAAATCTACAAGCTTCTTGAAAGCAGAGGAGATAAGACAATATATGATATCTCAAAATGGGATGAATCCAGGTTCTGGATTGATTGGAACTTTAGTAACATACCAGATCATTTATCACAGCAAATATAAATGCTAAAAGAAGAACTTCGTGAAGCAGCTCCAGTGCACAAGACAGAAAAATGTAAATGGGGTTGGGGACCTATAGCAGTATACCCCTCAACCAAAGGTTACGAGTTGTTGCAATCACACAGAGATAGATCTCTCCCTGCAAGGTTTTGGATGGAGGTATGGGATCCATTGGCGCTTCCCAAGGTTAACTTCTTCTTTTGGATATTAATGCACAAAAATATTTTGACTGGTGAAAACTTATTGAAAAGGAAATTAGCAGGTCCGCATAGATGTTCACTATGCAAAGAGGCCATGGAAACCATGGATCACCTATTTGTAGACTACTCATTTGCAAACAAAGTTTGGACACTCATACTCCAAGGACTCAAGACGACAATCCCCACTAAAATTTCAGTAGTGGACTTATTTTTATCATGGAAAGATCGTTATCCTTTGTCCTCCCTCAACTCCTCATGGGCTAGAATCTGGATCACCATTCCCAAATTTGTGTGTCGGAAGCTATGGTTAGCTAGAAATGACCAAATATTCAACAATGTAGTTTGGACAACCAACACGGTAGCAGAAAAAGCAAAAGGCCTTCTCCTGGAAATTTTGAACTCCCAAAAACTCAAATATGACTCTTCGGTGCAGCAGGAGGAAAAGAGCTGGCTTGGAACCCTTGCATTAACCCAACGGATCCACAGTATTGGAAAACCCCAACTCAATCCTGAGTGGAGGCTAAGAGATAAGGACAAAACATTTCAGAGTTGGTGGAGGTAGCAAGGAATAACTACAGTATTCTTTGATGGTGCCTCAAAAGGGAACCTTGGGATAGCAGGAGTTGGAGGACTCATATACTCTTCTGACGAAAGCACCAAAGAAACCTTTTGTTGGGGACTAGGACAGCGATCTAACAACCAAGCAGAAATCCTAAGCTTGACAAAAGCATGTCAAATAGCGAAAGAAAGAGGACACTGGGAGCTGCAAGCATTCGGAAATTCAGAAATCTTGATCAAAATGATACATTTGAAAGGTCAATTTAATGATGTTGGCTTAAATAAGAATCTACAAAGGCTGAGATATATCCTACAAGACTTCACTTCCTTTAAATGCTACCATATTCTCAGAGAATAAAATAAAGAAGCAGACTATTATGCCATTAAAACATGTCTTTTGAGCCAAGGAGACCTCAGCATAAATGAGGGAGAACCAGAAAAAAATCGCATTCCATGAAAAAGACATCAGCTTGTAACAAGAAAATGTAAAAGTCCTGCACTGAAGATTGTAAGCCTTCGGCCATTTGGAGCTCTTTATTAATAAAAATCCATACCCGTTTCAGTTAAAAAAAATTAAAATTAAAATGTTTATTATATATAACTTATTTATCTTTGAAGATAGTCTTTTAAAATTGGCAAAACCTATTATAACATTGTGGTTATCGACCACTTACTATTATTATGTCACTACTTACGGAGTGAAATATATGATCAGTTCCAAGCTATTAATTTGTCCGTACTCGTGCAGTTTTTCAAATTTCTATAGTTAACATTAGGTTTTTGGCTGAAGTTTTTGTGTGAGGTTAGCACGTCGCCGCATCCCCGAATTCGAATTTCGAGAGTCGACATCATCCTGCAATGCACAGTAGATCAGATTGTCTAGTCTAGGTATAGGGAAGGGTGATCCTTCATACAAATGGGAGTTATCTTGGGCTTCTTTGAGCTCTGGTGGTGTTAATTTCGTTTTAAGAGTGTTGGTGGAGAATTTATTATAATGGTTGAAGGATTATCGAGAAGCAGATTAGTAGTTTTCGATGTTCAAAGTGGTTGTTTTATTTTTTTCTTAGTGTTATGGCATTCATTGAGGTTGGATTTCCTATTTATGTGTATGTGTTTTCTGTGTGACATTACTTCTTGATGTTAGGTTTTCCTTGTTATCAAGTTAATTTTTTTTTAGTCCGATGGATGCGAGCAGTAATTTTTTTTTTTGTGAAATGTTCAATTTGTTTGGTTATATGGCAGGACGCAGGTTTTGCAACCTCCTCGGCAGTGATTTTACAAATAAGTGTATGAACATTATTTTATGGTTTAATGGTCGTGGTGCATAATTGGGAGTCCTAATGGTTCACTATTTTACAATATTTGCATGTGAGACTTTAGAATTTAGAGTATAATTGTTGTTCGAGTAAGCGGATTGCTGGATTCTAGTAGTGGAAACCCGATAAGCTTTTTAGTTCTCTCTTTCATCAAACTCTGGTTTAATGGGCCAGAAGTGTTAAATACATTATCAGATCATGTTTCGATGGTTTGGATGTGATGTTGTAGGAATAAATCAGTATTGACTAACCAAAATTAGGACGAAGTTCGACCCATCTTTGCATTTGCAGAAGTCCTGTGGGTAAGGTGTCGACCCCAATTCCATATGTTTTGGTTTTAAATTTTCTGTCGACCCCGAAACCATGATTTTTTGTAGCAAATATAGTGAATATTTCCTGGAATTTGCTTTGAAACTTGCGAATTCAGGAGTATAGGGATCTTTGCAATTTCAGAAGGCTCGTGAGCATGGTGGTGGATCTGACTGCACATCGTGTTATTTTAAATAGTTGGGGGATCAGATTTCTATTGAGATAAACATCTAAATCGGGAAGAGGATAAATCCAACCTCAATCGGGTGCAACGCATTGCGATGTCGGAAGTTAACGCATGTTTGAGTTTTAACAGACTCATGTATGCAAGCTTTTTCATGCCTTTTACATTTAGACGATTGTCATAGGGCACATAGATTCTATTGATTTGTTTTTCAAAATGATAAATTTATTGGAATAAGAGTTATACTTTAAGCGATACGAGATTACATTCTCAAATAGTTTCCAACTAGAAAAATAAGAACATAAAAGAATCGATGAAAAAATTCAATTTTCAACGGTACTGGAGAACTTTTGAGACCAATGTTACCATTATTCTTAGTTTCCAATGGTGGGATTTTGTAATGTACATTCTTCCAAAATTTTATGCATAGAGGAACATGTTTGAGCCATGGTTGTGAGAGCACATTTAAAAAAAACGCACACACAAACAAATTTAGAATAGGGGCATTTGTCTCCATTTCATTTTTTTTCAGTTTCTTTGGAGTCAGAGGAACCCATAGTTGAGGTCGAGACCAACTTTGTGGTCGGGTAGTTGACGTCTCTTTGGAGAATAATCATAAGGAAAAGGTCGACCTCCGAGCCATCTTGGCAAAGGTTGAGATTCGAGCAGTCTTGAAGTTGCAACTGATGTTTAAGTTAGTTGTTTTCTGCTTTTGTAATTTATCAACCATATTCAGATTGTTTTATTCTTTAGATACGAGCTGACGGGATGGTATCCTTTAAGCATTTTAATCATAATTTTGTTTTAATTTTTATGTAGTTTTTGGATTAGTTATCTTAAACTTGTAGATATAAATAATAATAATCTTTCTATAAAATTGTTTTAAATAAATGTCTTATAAAAATAATTTTTTGAATTTATTTCTTTGTTGTTAAAAGAATAAGGTATTTTTATTTACATTTATTAAATAATATGTTATGTGAAAAAATACCCCGATCGGGGTGGAGAAAGGTGACCTGCACAAGGTTATGATGGGGCACAGTACATGGTAGCATACGTCTCACCTCAGGGTAATCATTTTAAGAACTGTAGTGACGGCATGCAGAGGAGATCGAAAACCAAGACAAGGAACCGGGAGAATCATGGAATGGACAGGGGAAAAGAACGACGGCGATCAGTTAGTGAAGCAAAGGGTAGGTGGCGACATATCTATAAGAACAGGAGAAAGTAGCGAGACAGACAAGGAGAAGATAGGAAAGGTGGCGCAGAGTGAAGCAGTTTGGTAGAGAGACCTTGGGTATCGTCCCAGAAGAAGGTGAGAAGGTATGGCGGAGGGAGGTAGGAAGGAAAGGTTGTACAGGGAGGGAGAGGAGAGGAACATACGGAGGGAGCAGGAGCGAACGGAGGAAGAAGAAGGAAATTGCAGGGAAGGGGAAATGGAGATCGGAAGGCAAAGTGCATGGCGAAGGTGACTTTCGAGGTGGGGCAGAGTAGCAGGGGGAGCAATATGGGTAGACCGTCCAGAAGAGGTAAGGGAAGAAGGTGCAGGGGGCGAGGGAGAACGAGGCAAGCGGACCGCTACGAAACTAAGACTTCGGTTTCTAACCAGCAGAAAAGAGGACGCAGGTCCACTGAGCAGATTGCTCAGGAAGCGGAGAGAGCTTACAATAAAGGAACCAACGAGGAGATCAGAAAGATTATTGATGCTCTAGAAGATAAAGTCCTGGAGGAGGCTTCTAATCCAAAAATGGAGGAATGGAGCATTCTCCTTCCGGACCCTGGGAATACAAGAGGGCGCCTCTCACTGTATAAACAAGCATTGCACATGTACTGGGTGCTGAAAAACCTGTTAGCTAAAGCCATGGAGCAGGTCGTCGAAGAGATGACGGAGATCTCTCAAGGTTCACTGAATTTGAAAAGGGAGATGAACATTCTACAGTTCATGATCCGGAAACAGGACAGCAGAATGGAGGAAATTTGCGGCATGCTGAAGAAGATAACCACTACGCAGCACGAGGAGGAAATCAAGCAAGAATTTGGTAGATTAACTATTTAACTCTGTTCTCATTTAAATTCTCTTCTAGGCATAAGAGAATCAACTTTTGTAGGCAAGTCTTTTGATCTATAATAGCTTATAGGTATATACATATAGTAAGTGAATAGAGTGATGCCCTGGTTTTAAACATATTAATGCACCAGCTAAGTTGACAAGTTGATAATCTCAGACTCTTGGTGACCAACAGACTCGGTTTCCCTTCGGGGCGAGTTGAGGTCACCAGCGATTGTATATTTTTGTGGTTGTATATAATAGAGAGAAAGAACACATCGTAGCTTACAAATATATATATATATATATATTATATATTATATATATATATATATTATGTTATGTGAAAAAACAAAATAATAAATTAGAGAAACATATGTTTGTTTTGTGGGCCTTTGTAGAAGCAAGTCGGAGGTCAGGCTGACTATGAGGTCAAAATTGGTCATTGTAAACATGTGTAACTATACGCATATATTTCTTTTGTGGCTCCTACTGAAAGCAAGTCGGAGGTCGTCATTGTCGTTTGAATGGTCACTCTAAACACTCCCGACTATTGACACTCCCACGCCAATTCGGCTCAGAATCTAGCTTCACTATTGTTATTATTATTATTTCTTATAAACGACTTAAATGAGGTCTATGATGAAGTTTATCATGAGTTGATATGTTATAAATTAAATCTTAAATGTCTTATAGAAATAATTTGTTGAATTATTTCTTTATTAATAAAAGAATAAAGTATTTTAAATTATATTTATTAAATAATATGTTATGTAAAAAAACAAAATAATATATTATAAACACATATGTTTGTTTTTTGGGCCTTTGTAGAAGCAAGTCGGAGGTCGGTTTGACTATGAGGTTAAGCATAATTATATGCACATATTTCTTTTGTGGCTCTTACTGAAAGCAAGTTGGGGGTCAGCATTTTGGTTTGAATGGTATCTCTAGACACTTCGACTATTAACACTCCCTGCCCAATTCGGCTCCAGCTTGAATACTTCATTTTTTCTTTAGAGAATAGGATAGCGGATTCCCATCTTTTAAACATTTTATCTTATAAGTATAATTTATTCAAATTATTTTTTTAATGATAAAAGAATATATTAATTTAAATTAATATTATCAAATAATATCTAACATGAAGAAAACCAAAATAATAAATTATAAAGAGGCCAATTGTACATATATGTTTCTTTTGTGGGCCTTGGCAAAAGAAAGTCGGTGGTTGGGTTGGCTATGAGATCGGAGGGAGGTCGACATTGTCTTTTGGACGGTGTTATGATATTTCACGACCAATTGGCCTCCTTGTAAACATACCCAACTATATATACATATTATTTTGTGGTCCTTACTGAAAGTAAGACGAAAGACTGGTTCGGCTAGGAGGTCGGAAATCAAACTTGTAATCCCCACCCAAATCGGCTCCATCTACAATACTGCATGGAAGCATCCTAAATCAATTTTGTTTTAAATTTGAAAATTATTTATTTAAATTACAATTTTAGATTTTTATATGAAGAATTTTTTTACTTTGTTTGTTGACCATGTTTTGCTTTGTTTTCTTTATTTATTTATTTATTTTGTTTTGGTCGTAATTATTTTTAATTGTGGCAAGTGACTAAATTGATAAGTTTTATTAGTTTTACTTAAAATTGTGGATGGTTGCAAAATGAATTAAAATTTTATTGAGTGTTTTCATTATTTTGACTAACCTTTATAAAAGTAACAGGGACTTTGTTTAAAGTCATGTGAATGTGAATTTTAATTTAATTTTATTCATATATTTTGTAAATTAAGTATTTGAAATATTAAGTAATTAATTGAATTTAAAATTATTATATTTCTGATATCTTATATATATATATATATATATATATATATATATATATATTATATATATATAATATATATAATATATATTATATATTTTGTATTCTTTAATTGTTACATAATGCTAATGTGTTTTATTATCAAATTTATTGTTTTTATTTATAAATAATAGATGTATTATAGCTTCATAATGAATTAAACAAAGTCTTTCAGTAGAAATCACATGAGAGATTTTTTGACGATGTGTTTCGAAACCAAACAAGTGTGGTTCATCATGAGGACCGGCTTATGGTCCTCATGGATGAACCACACTTGTTGGTTCGCATCGCCAAAAAATTCTCTCATGTGATTTCTACCAAAAGACTTTGTTTAAAATAAATAGAGTATAAGTTATTATATTAAATTGTTTTAATATTTTCTTATTATAAAAGTAACATATTGAGTTTTTCATTGACTTGCTATTAATTTTTCAATGACTAAAAAAATTTGTAAAATCTATCCAAAATTTAACATTATGAAATTAAATTTATTATTTTAAATCAAATTTATTTCTATTTATCTCAAATATGATTGGTTGAAATGTCTCCCCTCTTATTTATATAATGATGGCAAGAATTGACTTTTGTCTACTTTATCATTAATACTATATACTTACTATGTACAATAAACATAAATAATTTGAAAATTAACATTATATATTAATTACTATGTACCATAAACACAAATAGTTTGTAATTAAACTCAAAATTTCCATTTTCTCATTGGTGTAAAATATAAAATCAAAAATTCTATTTTCTCATTGGTGTAAAATATTAAATAGACAATTTTTATGGGTTTTATTTTTTAATTGTGAGGCAAAATAAATAATTTAAAAATATATAAATTTGAAAAAAATATGTAAAAATAACATGCTTCCAATTTGTACAACTCTTATATCAATTTGTACTCTAATGACATGACATGTGTACTATATTATTATAATGTACCCTCCATTATTAAAAAAATATTATTTTTTATGTACTTATTTTTTATTTAATATTATTTTAGTATTTATTTTTTTAATATTAATAAAAAATTAAAAATAAAATTGATAAGGCCCATCCACAAGGCCTATCCTAAGCGTCAACCCATAAGAACCCTAGCTCATATTATCAAACACAATTGTATTACTTAATAGTATTAATAGTTGCTAAAAAACCTTGGATAGATCTTTTTAATAAAACCATAAAATTAAATAAAATAATGCATATTTGTATATATACATGAGTCGTCATTATTCCAAAAACGAAAGGGAATCTTGGTAGATTTTCTTTTGAATTGTTTTTAGTAAGAATAGAACATTAGGACATAAATTTTTATATTTTACTTGATATAATATTTTCATTATTCTTACATACAAAAAAATAATAATAATAATCAAACTTAATATAACCCATTTCTAATAATGTTTTAAATTTTTCACAATTTCTTCAAGTTAATTTTGTTAGCGTACATGTTGTTGGTCAATTTAATATAACCAACTTTTAGTAGTGTCTTAAATTTTTCATAGTTTCTTCAAGTTAATTTCTTTGGTGTAAGTGATACTACGTACTTTTGATGAGATGAATATTGACATTTTAGTAATACAAATTTAAATAATGCAATTCCATATAAAATAAATTTGATTTTAATGATAAGTACAAGTTAAATATGAACTATACTTCTGAACTAAAAAGTGTTTCTACCTTATTACAACTAGACCTAGGAATCAAAATCGTAGAACTATACTTCTAAACTAAAAAATGTTTCTACCTTAGGTATTACAGTTCTTCTACATTATCATTAAAATCATATAGCTATAACCAATATTAGGTTATTATATTAAATTGTTTTATTTATGACTAGAGATTTGAATACTTATTCTTATTGTCAAAATCTTTCTACACAATTCACATCCAAAAGATTCTCACATTTATTTATTTATTTATTTTAATGGTTTCATGCAAAAAGTGAATCAAATGAATTTGGCTTTCTTCACTATTTTTTCATTTATTTACTTTAATTTAGCTATCTCTAAACTAAGCCGCAGGGAATGCTAGGATGTTAAAATTGTTTATTCGTCTAGTATTCTTGGACATCATTGTGATGTTGTGTCATTTATATTGGATTTAAGGAAATGTAAATAAACATGAAAATTGCAATAATTTTATAATTAATAAATACATTGTCATGTATTATATTATAGTAGTTTATATATGTTTATATATATATAGTTAGAAACGTGTTATTATTTTTATTAGTGGTTTTTGTAAATCATGTTGCACTGCTTGATATTTAATAAACAAATGTTATTGGAAAAAATAAAAAATAAAAATAAAGATTGATTTGAGCAAAAAAATATATAGAGGCATGGATACAAATTGCTAATATAAATTATTCTATCTATATGTTTTATGTAAATAGACCATGCATTGGTTTAATGTCTTCACAATGTTTATGATGGACCTTTGAAATATATATTTTTAGGATTCGATAAATTAATTGTCATATTAGCTAAGAAATATTTTACTCTTCGTGTACTTTTTATTTTATATTTATAAGATTGTAATGATTCATATATTCTAAACATTTGTGTGATTTTGAATTTTCTCTAAATTTTAAAGTGTTGAATACTTTTATCTAGACATGGCAATATCCAAAACTACACAGATTTTTTTAGAAATTTTAAATGAACTTTATTGTTGTCCATTAATTTGGGATTAAATTACACGTTATTTATGGCTAGATTGCAAGTTCAACTTTTAAATAATTTTTGAATTATGGAATAATATTAATGTTTTATGTAGCAATTATGTGTTTTTTTTGTCCTTCAAAACAAGTGGAAAGCAATAAAAAGACAAATGGAAACTAGAAGGAATTAAAGAACGTTACAACATTTGTTATTTGCAATTGTGGTGTTTAATAGTATTTAATGTCTAAACACTTAAAGGCAATTATAAGGGTTTTCAAATACTTTTAGATACTTAGATTTTATTTTTTTGGCCAATTGACATTTGGTATGATTTGAAGTACAATGTGTAATGTGCTTACAATTGAACATCTTTGACTAATGAAATTATGTAGCAATTATGTGTTTTTTTTGTCCTTCAAAACAAGTGGAAAGCAATAAAAAGACAAATGGAAACTAGAAGGAATTAAAGAACGTTACAACATTTGTTATTTGCAATTGTGGTGTTTAATAGTATTTAATGTCTAAACACTTAAAGGCAATTATAAGGGTTTTCAAATACTTTTAGATACTTAGATTTTATTTTTTTGGCCAATTGACATTTGGTATGATTTGAAGTACAATGTGTAATCTGCTTACAATTGAACATCTTTGACTAATGAAATTAGTTTTTAGAACACTTTTTCCTTGTACTATTTATTGTAGTTGATACTAACAAACCTTTAAAGAATAGAATTATTTACATTATAGAATTATTATTTGACTTGATGATATACTTGATTAAGGTGATGTCTGCTAGTTTGGGTGGAATCTGTTATAGAACAGTGCTATGCAATTGTGAATGATTTTGAGTCATGGAATGTGTAGTTATGGAATTGTCAAAGTCGTTGCAACAACTTATAAAAGAGGAGGAGACTAATAATCAAAAATTGCATTTTGCAAATAACTCAGAGAAGAGGAAAAATAATGAGCAGTGTGAACGCAATTTTCATGGCAGGTGCATTAGTTGTAGTTTTAACTGGTGCAAATGTTTATGTTGTTGCATGCAATATCTTTGTTCAAATCCAGAGAACAATGAATGACTGTCAAAGGCCAACATGCAACACTTTTTTTGTGTGATTTAGATGTCGATTCACTATGTCTCAAGTGAGAAAGAATTTTCACAGATTGTAATGCTAAAAGCAGGAGATATTAAATGCACCCCTAAATCTCATAGTCATTTTTGTTATGTATGTCTACTTGGAGTCTATATTCCAATATGTGTGTCTATGGAAGCTTAAATTATTGCATTTCTAGAAAATTTTAATGCAATATGTTTTTCTCAAATTGACACATTTACTAAAGTTCATATGCAATTTAATGTAGTTATAGAACTATGATTAATATTGAGTGTTGGTTTTTATCTGCAATTACTCTAGTCATGTGTGGCTAGAATGTTATTTGTTATTTATGGCATAGTAGGCCATGCTTTCAATGTCTAACAAACAATATGATACAAAGTTAGTATGCCCACATTGGTTTGCAATTTAATGTAGTTATAGTACTATGATTACAATTGGGCAATGCTTTTTTATTTGTGCTTTCTTTAGTCACATGTTACTAGAATGTTGTTTATTGCTTATGGCATAATAGGTAATGCTTTCAATGGCTAGTAAACAATATGATACAAAATCACATTACCCATTTTTGGCATTGTTAGTTGCAGAAAATAGATTAAACACACACACACACACATATATATATTCTCTAGTAGGATTGAAAGCATTGTTAATTTGTATTTGTACATAGCTTGCATAAATTCATGGCTATGGTGCTATTAATATTGTTGTGCCTTGCATACATTGTTGGCAATTCTCATGTAGTATCATTCTAAGTATGTCAATCTCTTAATGATCAGTGTGTGATCACAAATACTTTTGAACTATGTATAGGCTATGCATGAACACAAAGTATATAGAATTGATGTAATTAAATTTATTGTCTCATAAATCATAGAGAGACAATTTAGATAAAAGAATTCTAAAATCATATGTATAACAAAAAACTAGATTTTTTATGGCCAAAAAAAAGTTGCATAAGTATTTGTCGAAAAAAATAAAATAAATAAATAAAAAAAAATAAAAAAATAGAATAAATAAATAAATAATAATAATAATAAATAATAAATAATAATAATAATAATAAATAAAAATAAAAAATAAAATAAAAGCAATGTGTGTTGTGTTTTATTGATCAAAACACTTACAATTTTTCTTTGGTGCTTCTTGCTACATAGAAATATCAATTATTAGTTTTTCTAGTTTTCAGTTTTTCCATTAACTCTGTGCATTGTTTTTTGTTTACCAATTATGGCTAAGTTTTGTTCTTGCATATGCACACAGTACCTACGGGACTTTGTACAGATGCTATGATGTGGATATGTCAAAAAACTACAATGTTCATGTGTTGGCCATAGGTATGCTCAAACAATTGGAGCTATATCCATTTGCATAAGGTCTTGAAAACAAATATTGCATTATGCTAGGAAGCTAAATACTTCACATTTTACTTCATAACATAATGTCTTTATAATGCAACAATAGGTTAGTAACTTACACATGGTGCAATTAATAGCTTTATAGTAATAAGCATTTGAATATGTTTATTATTTCAATAAGCTTCTGAATATGATAATTGTTTTAAGTAGTTTTATGCTTCTTATCTTAAATTAGAGTTGTTTATTAAAGAAAGGTACATTGTAATTTGTTTTTGAACCTAATAATTGAACTCTATTTGATTTATACATTTTGAAATGAATTTACAGTAATTGTCAAATATTTTTTTATGAAATATTGCAAATTAAATATTGTTTTGAAATTTGTTAAAATGATAATAATGTTTTTGTTGCTATTGTTGTTGGGGCCTTCGTTTTGAATTTTGAAAGGGTTTTGAGGATACGAAGAAGGGAAAGCAGGTGGCAGCAGCAACGGTCAAGTTATGAAGAAGACTACTAGGAAATGAAACAGGAATAGGCAGTTGCAGGATGGTTGCAGCAAGATGTCAGCAGAAAGCAAGCGCAACCGAGTAGACAAGGCGGACGAGAGGCAGCTGAGGAAAGAGACAGCCAAATAGAACTGGTAGTGTAAACAACAAAGGAACATACAAAAGGAGGAGACCACAAGGAAACATGGGTTGAATAGTTTTGGTTAAGGACAAGTAGCAAGGAGGGTGTGAGCTACCAGAGTATCTGACGTGAAGGCTAGAGTAGTAGCAGGAAAGCCAAAGTTGAGGTCTATTGGGATTTTTGATGTTCAATGAGCTTAGTAT
>APFE031614698.1:4296-18558 GCA_000404065.3 Pinus taeda | reverse complement strand
GGTGCGTGGCTTGGAGGGTTAGGGGGCATTTCTAAGAGAGGTTGTGGGCTCGGTTGGTCTTGTTGTTTTATTTCCTTCCGTTTCCTTTGCATTGAGGTTGCCGCAGGCGATCATGCAATTGAGGTCCATAGTTGCTGCTGTCCGGGTGGACTCCTAGGTGGCCTCCGTGCGGGGAGGGGAGGGTTGGGGGCATGTGTTGTTTCAATTGTGTATGCGCTCGTGGTCCAATGGGGAGGAGGCTTGCTACTCGATGGTGGGGGCTATCTGGAAGAAGGATTTCGAGGTGGAACGCTTCGACCTCCCTCCTTTGCGTGGAGGTGGCCATAGGGGAAAGTTATTCATCGTCCGTTCGGTAAAGCTGTTGGAAATCTCCTAGGTTGCCTTTATGTAGGGTGTGTGGGGTGCAAGGCTGCCCGATCCCTCCTCTTGTTTGGATATGTTCTTGTATTGTGTAGCGAGCCTCCAGATTTGCATTTATTTCCTTCCTTTTCCTTCGCATCGTGGTTGCAACAGGCGGTCGAGTGATCGAGGTCCACTGTTGCTGCTGTCCGGGTGGACTCCTAGGTGGCCTCAGTGCGTGGCCTGGAGGGTCAAGGGGAATTTCTAAGAGAGGTTGTGGGCTCAGTCAGTCTTGTTGTTTTATTTCCTTCCGTTTCCTTTGCATTGAGGCTGCCGCAGGCGATCATGCGATCGAGGTCCATCGTTGTTGTTGTCCGGGTGGACTCCTAGGTGGCCTCGCTGCACGGCGCAGAGGCTTTTGGAGGCATTCATTTCTAGGGGAGTGGGTGAGTGATCCCTCATTTTCTTGTCGGTCGGGGACTTGGTTGCAAAATTCGGAGTGGCCTTGGTGTGTTGTGGCTCGGCAGGTCTACCCATTTGTTCGCCATGTCCTGGGCATGTTGCGTGTGCTTCCTTCTTGGGATGCAAGAGGTGCAAGGCATAAAAGTTTTACATGATATTTTGACATCTCTCTTAATCGATGGGTGTTCAGGTTGTATCTTGGTAAGAGAGTGCCTGGAATGCCCTTTGAAGTGGGAGGGAGCTACCTGGTTGATCTTGCCAGTAGTCATATGCTTGTCTCAAAGATTAAGCCATGCATGTCTAAGTATGAACTAATTCAGACTGTGAAACTGCGGATGGCTCACTAAATCACTTATAGTTTTTTTGATGGTACCATACTACTCGGATAACCATAGTAATTCTAGAGCTAATACGTGGGAGCCTTGTCACTTCGTTTCGGTGAGTCGTTAGAGGGCGTGCGTGTGAACTTGTTCGGGCGGGTCGTTCGGGCGGGTCGGGCGAGGGCGTGCGTGTGAACTCGTTCGGGTGGGTCGGGCGAGGGCGTCCGTGTGAACTCGTTCGGGTGGGTCATTCAGGCGAGGGAATCTGTGTGAACTCGTTCAGGCAGGTCGGGCGAGGGCGCACCCGGGCGAACGAGCCCGTATCAAAAAATGCTAAGTTGTGACCCGAGGATGGCATTGTGCACATTCGTGCAGCTCATTTGCCCGGCTCTCCCTTGTCCTTTCATTTCGGTGAGTCGTTTGAGGGTGTGTGTGTGAACTCGTACGGGCAGGTGAACTCGTTCAGGTGGGTCGTTCGTGCGTGTGAACTCGTTCGAGCGGGTCGTTCGGGTGGGTTGTTCGGGTGGGTCGTTCGGGTGAACTCGTTCAGGCGGGTCGGGCGAGGGCGCACGCAGGCGAACGAACCCGAATCAAAAAATTCTAAGTTGTGACCCAAGGTTGGCTTTGTGCATGTTCGTGCAACTCGTTTGCCCGACTCTCCCTTGTCCCTTGATTTCGGTGAGTCGTTTGAGGGCGTGCATGTGAACTCGTTTGGGCGGGTCGTTCGGGTGAACTCGTTCAAGCGGGTCGGGTGAGGGCGCACCCGGGTGAATGAGCCCATATCAAAAAATTCTAAGTTGTGACCCGAGGTTGGCTTTGTGCACATTCGTGCAGCTCGTTTGCCCTTCTCTCCCTTGTCCCTTCATTTCGGTGAGTTGTTTGATGGCGTGCGTGTGAACTCGTTCAGGCAGGTCGTTCGAGTGGGTTGTTCGGGGGAACTCGTTCAGGCAGGTCAGGCGAGGGTGCACGCAGGCGAACAAGCCTGTATCAAAAAATGCTATGTTGTGACTCGAGGTTGGCTTTATGCACGTTCATGCAGCTCGTTTGCCCAGCTCCCCCTTGTCCCTTCATTTTGGTGAGTCGTTTGAGGGCATGCGTGTGAACTCGTTCGGGCGGGTCGTTCGGGTGAACTCATTCAGGTGGGTCGGGCGAGGGCGCACCCAGGCAAACAAGCCCGTATCAAAAAATGCTAAGTTGTGACCCGAGGTTGGCTTTGAGCACGTTCGTGCAGCTAATTTGCCCGGCTCTCCCTTGTCCCTTCTTTTTGGTGAGTCGTTTGAGGGCGTGCATGTGAACTCATTCAGGCAGGTCATTTGGGCGGGTCGTTCGGGTGAACTCGTTTATGCAGGTCGGGTGAGGGCGCACGCGGGAGAACCAACCCTTATCGAAAAATGCTAAGTTGTGACCCGAGGTTGGCTTTGTGCATGTTCGTGTAGCTCGTTTGCCCGACTCTCCCTTGTCCCTTCATTTCGGTGAGTCGTTTGAGGGCATGCGTGTGAACTCTTTCGGGTGAGGTGTTCGGGTGAACTCGTTCAGGCGGGTCGGGCGAGGGCGCACCTGGGCGAACAAGCCCGTATCGAAAAATGCTAAGTTGTGACCCGAGGTTGGCTTTGTGCACGTTCGTGCAGCTCATTTGCTCGGTTCTCCCTTCTCCCTTCGTTTCGGTGAGTCGTTTGAGCACGTGCATGGGAACTCGTACAGGCGGGTCATTCGGGCGGGTCGTTCGGGTGAACTCGTTCGAGCGGGTCATACGGGCGGGTCGTTCAGGTGAACTCATTGAGGCGGGTCGGGCGAGGGTGCATGCGGGCGAACGAGCCTGTATCAAAAAATGCTAAGATGTGACCGAGGCTGGCTTTGTGCACGTTCGTGCAGCTCGTTTGCCTGGCTCTCCCTTGTCCCTTCGTTTTGGTGAGTCATTTGAGGGCGTGCGTGTGAACTCGTTCGGGCAGGTCGTTCAGGCCAATTGGGCGAGGACGCATGCGAGCAAACGAGCCCGTATCAAAAAATGCTAAGTTGTGACCCCAGGTTGGCTTTGTGCATGTTCGTGCAGCTCATTTTCCCGGCTCTCCCTTCTCCCTTCATTTCGGTGAGTCGTTTGAGGGTGTGCTGTGAACTCGTTCGGGCGGGTCATTCGGGTGAACTCATTCAGGCAAGTCGAGTGAGAGCGCACTGGGGCGAACGAGCCCGTATTGAAAAATGCTAAGTTGTGACCCGAGGTTGGCTTTATGCACGTTCGTGCAGCTCGTTTGCCTGGCTCTCCCTTGTCCCTTCATTTCGGTGAGTCATTTGAGGGCGTGCGTGTGAACTCGTTCAGGCGGGTCATTCAGGTGAACTCGTTCAGGCGGGTCGGGCGAGGGCGTATCCGGGCGAACGATCCCGTATCAAAAAATGCTAAGTTGTGACCCGAGGTTGGATTTGTGCATGTTCGTGCAGCTCGTTTCCCTGACTCTCCCTTGTCCCTTCGTTTCAGTGAGTCGTTTGAGGAAGTGCGTGTGAACTCGTTCGAGCGGGTCGTTCGGGTGAACTCGTTCAGGCAAGTCGGGCAAGGGCACACCCAGGCGAACGAGCCCATATCAAAAAATGCTAAGTTGTGACCCGAGGTTGGCTTTGTGCAAGTTCGTGCAACTCGTTTGCCCGACTCTCCCTTGTCCCTTCATTTGGGTGAGTCGTTTGAGGGCGTGCATGTGAACTCGTTCGGGCGGGTCGTTCGGGTGAAATCGTTCAGGCAGGTCGGGCGAGGGCGCACCCGGTCGAACGAGCCCGTATCAAAAAATTCTAAGTTGTGACCCGAGGTTGGATTTTTGCACGTTCGTGCAGCTCGTTTACCTGGCTCTCCTTTGTCCCTTCATTTCAGTGAGTCGTTTGAGGGTGTGCGTGTGAACTCGTTTGGGCGGGTCGTTCCGTTGAACAAGTTCAGGCGAGTCGGGCGAGGGAACACGCTGGCGAACAAGCCCGTACCAAAAAATGCTAAGTTGTGACCTGAGGTTAGCTTTGTGCACGTTTGTGCAGCTCATTTGCCCAGCTCTCCCTTGTCCCTTTGTTTTGGTGAGTCATTTGAGGGCGCCCGTGTGAACTCGTTCGGGTGGGTCATTCAAGTGAACTCGTTCAGGCAGGTCGAGCGAGGGCGCACCCGGGCGAATGAGCCCATATCAAAAAATGCTAAGTTATGACCCAAGGTTGTCTTTGTGCACGTTCGTGCAGCTCGTTTGCCCAGCTCTCCCTTGTCCCTTCGTTCCGGTGAGTCGTTTGAGGGCGTGCGTGTGAACTCGTTCAGGCGGGTCGTTCGGGCAGGTCGTTCGGATGAACTCGGTCAGGCGGGTCGGGCGAGGGCGCACCCGGGTGAATGAGCCCGTACCAAAAAATGCTAAGTTTTGACCCGAGGTTGGCTTTGTGCACGTTCATGGAGCTCATTTGCCCGGCTCTCCCTTGTCCCTTCGTTTCGGTGAGTCGTTTGAGGGCGCACGTGTGAACTCGTTCGGGCTGGTCGTTTGGGTGAACTCGTTCAAGTGGGTCGGGCGAGGGCACACCCGGGCGAACGAGCCCGTATCAAAAAATGCTAAGTTGTGACCCGAGGTTGGCTTTGTGCACATTCTTGAAGCTCATTTGCCCGGCTCTCCATTGTCCCTCGTTTCGGTTAGTCGTTTGCGGGGACGCATGTGAACTCGTTCGGGCGGGTCATTCGGGTGAACTCGTTCAGGCAGGTCGGGCGAGGGCACACCCGAGCGAATGAGGCTGTATCAAAAAATGCTAAGTTGTGACACGAGGTTGGCTTTGTGCACGTTCGTGCAGCTCATTTTCCCGACTCTCCCTTCTCCCTTCGTTTCAGTGAGTCATGTGAGGGCGCGCGTGTGAACTCATTCGGGCGGGTTGTTTGGGTGAACTCGTTCAGGCGGTTCGGGTGAGGGCGCCAAGCCCGTATCAAAAAATGCTAAGTTGTGACCCGAGGTTGGCTTTGTGCACATTCGTGCAGCTCGTTTGCCTAGCTCTCCCTTGTCCCTTCGTTTCAGTGAGTCGTTTGAGGGCGTGCGTGTGAACTCGTTCGGGCGGGTTGTTCGGGTGAACTCTTTCAGGCAGGTCAGTCGAGGGTGCACCCAGGCGAATGAGCCCGTATCAAAAAATGCTAATTTGTGACCCGAGGTTGGTTTTGTGCACGTCCGTGCAGCTCGTTTGCCTGGCTCTCCCTTGTCCCTTCGTTACGGTTGTTTGGGCACCCATGTGAACTCATTCGGGTGGGTCGTTGAAGGGCGTCCGAGTCAATTCATTCGGGCGGGTCGTTTAAGGGCGTCCGAGTCAATTTGTTCAGGCAGGTCAGGCGAGGGTGCGCTAGGGTGAACGATCCCATGACAAAAATGCTAAGTTGTGACCCGAGGGTGGCTTTGTGAACATTTGTGCAGCTTGTTTGCCCGCCTCTCCCTTGTCCCTTTGTTTCAGTCTTGTGTGTGCCCATGTAAACACTTACGGGCAAGTAGTTTGATGGCACCTGTGTTAACTCGTTCGGGTGGGTCGTTCGATGGTGTCCGTGCAAACTCGTTTGTGCAAGGGCGTCCATGTAAACTTGTGTGGGTTGTTGTGGTGCGGTGCCCTGGCTTGTCTTAGTCCCATTGTGCCCAACCAAATGATACAAGTGACAGGTTTCCTTTTCATGTGAAAGGTGGGTTGGTAATTGAGTTGTGTTTTCGGGTTTTCCTGAAGGATGGCCTTGGGTCATTTGTAGGGTGGACAATTTTCATGTTCTCTCCATCCCCACTCAGTAGCACATGAGCGGTAATGTTGGCCATCCTCATCCTGGGAAGCATGTGTGAACAATTTCCCTTCTGCTCTCTAAGTTCTTGGAGCTGTATGGGCTATTGTGGTGTGGCTCCCTGACTCGTCTTGGTCCCCTTGTGCCCCTCAAGATGATACCAGCGACAAGGTTTCTTTCCATGTGAAAGGTGGGTTGGAAATCGAGTTGTGTTTTCGGGTTTGCCCGAAAGATGGCCTTGGGTCGTCTGTAGGGTGGCCGATTTTCATCTTCTCTCCATCCCCACTCAGTAGCGCATGAGCGGTAACACTGGCCATGGTCATCCCGGGAAGCATATGTGAACAATTCCCCTTCTGCTCTCCAAGTTCTTGGAGTTGTATGGGCTGTTGTGGTGTGGCTCCATGGCTTGTCCTAGTCTCCTCGTGCCCCTCTAGATGATACCAGTGGCAGGTTTTCTTTCCGTGTGAAAGGTCACTTGGGAATCGAGTTGTGTTTTCGGGTTTTCCCGAACGATGGCCTTGGGTCGTTTGTAGGGTGGCCGATTTTCATCTTCTCTCCATCCCCACTCAGTAGCACATGAGCGGTAATGTTGGCCATGCTCGTCTCGGGAGGCATATGTGAACAATTCCCCTTCTGCTCTCGAAGTTCTTGGAGCAGTGTGGGTTGTTGTGGTGTGGCTCCCAGGCTCATCTCGGTCCCCTCGTGCCCCTCCAGATGATACCAACGACAGGTTTTCTTTCTGTGTGAAAGGTGGGTTGGCAATCGAGTTGTGTTTTCATCTTCTCTCCATCCCCACTCAGTAGCACATGAGCGGTAATGTTGGCCATGCTCGTCCAGGGAGGCATATGTGAACAATTTCCCTTCTGCTCTCGAAATTCTTGGAGCTGTATGGGTTGTTGTGGTGTGGCTCCCGGGCTCGTCCTGGTCCCCTTGTGCCCCCCCAGATGATAACAGTGACACGTTTTCTTTCCGTGTGAAAGGTGGGTTGGCAATCGAGTTGTGTTTTCAGGTTTGCCTAAACGATGGCCTTGGGTCGTTTGTAGGGTGGCCGATTCCCATCTTCTCTCCATCCCCACTCGATAGCGCATGAGCGGTAATGTTGGCCATGCTCGTCCCGGGAGGCATATGTGAACAACTCCCCTTCTGCTCTCCAAGCTGTATGGGTTGTTGTGGTGTGGCTCCTTGGCTTGTATTGGTCCCCTTGTGCCCCTCTATATGATACCAGCGACAGGTTTTCTTTCTGTGTGAAAGGTGGGTTGGAAATCGAGTTGTGTTTTCGTGTTCACCTGAACGATGGCCTTGGGTCGTTTTTAGGGTGGCCGATTTTCATCTTCTCTCCATCCCCACTCGGTAGCGTATGAGCGGTAATGTTGGCCATGCTTGTCCCGGGAGGCATATGTGAACAATTCCCCTTCTGCTCTCCAAGTTCTCGGCGTAGTTGTGGTGTGGCTCTCAAGCTCATCTTGGTCCCCTCGCGCCCCTCCAGATGATACCAGCGACAGGTTTTCTTTTCATGTGAAAGGTGGGTTGGCAATCGAGTTGCGTTTTTGGGTTTGCCTGAATGATGGCCTTGGGTCGTTTGTAGGGTGGCCGATTTTCATCTTCTCTCCATCCCCACTCGGTAGCGCATAAGTGGTAATGTTGGCCATGCTCATCTCCGGAGGCATATGTGAACAATTCCCCTTCTGCTCTCAAAGTTCTTGGAGCAGTATGGGTTGTTGTGGTGTGGCTCCCAGGCTCATCTCGGTCCCCTCGTGCCCCTCCAGATGATACCAACGACAGGTTTTCTTTCCGTGTGAAAGGTGGGTTGGCAACCGAGTTGTGTTTTCATCTTCTCTCCATCCCCACTCAGTAGCGCATGAGCGGTAATGTTGGCCATGCTCATCCCGAGAGGCATATGTGAACAATTCCCCTTCTGCTCTCAAAGTTCTTGGAGCTGTATGGGTTGTTGTGGTGTGGCTCCCAGGCTCGTCATGGTCCCCTTGTGCCCCCCCAGATGATACCAGTGGCAGGTTTTCTTTCCATGTGAAAGGTGGGTTGGCAATCGAGTTGTGTTTTCGGGTTCGCCTAAACGATGGCCTTGGGTCATTTGTAGGGTGGCCGATTCTCATCTTCTCTCCATCCCCACTCGGTAGCGCATGAGCGGTAATGTTGGCCATGCTCGTCCCAGGAGGCATTTGTGAACAACTCCCCTTCTTCTCTCCAAGCTGTATGAGTTGTTGTGGTGTGGCTCCCTGGCTTGTATTGGTCCCCTCGTGCCCCTCTAGATGATACCAGCGATAGGTTTTCTTTCCATGTGAAAGGTGGGTTGGAAATCGAGTTGTGTTTTCGTGTTTGCCTGAATGATGGCCTTGGGTCGTTTTTAGGGTGGCTGATTTTCATCTTCTCTCTATCCCCACTCGGTAGCGCATGAGCGGTAATTTTGGCCATGCTTGTCCCGGGAGGCATATGTGAACAATTCCCCTTCTTCTCTCCAAGTTCTCGGGTTCATTGTGGTGTGGCTCTCAGGCTCCTCTTGGTCCCCTCGCGCCCCTCCAGATGATACCAGCGACAGGTTTTCTTTCCGTGTGAAAGGTGGGTTGGCAATCGAGTTGCGTTTTTGGGTTCGCCTGAACGATGGACTTGGGTCGTTTGTAGGGTGGCCAATTTTCATCTTCTCTCCATCCCCACTCGGCAGCGCATGAGTGGTAATGTTGGCCATGCTCATCCTGGGAGGCATATGTGAACAATTCCCCTTCTGCTCTCCAAGTTCTTGGAGCAGTATGGGTTGTTGTGGTGTGGCTCTCAAGCTCATCTTGTGCCCCTCCAGATGATACCAGTGATAGGTTTTATTTCCGTGTGAAAGGTGGGTTGGCAATCGAGTTGTGTTTTCGGGTTCACCTGAAGGATGGCCTTGGGTCGTTTGTAGGGTGGACGATTTTCATCTTCTCTCCATCGCCACTCGGTGCGCATGAGAGGTAATGTTGGCCATGCTCGTTCTGGGAGGAATACATGAACAACTCCCCTTCTGCTCTCTAAGTTTTTGGAGCCGTATGGGTTGTTGTGGTGTGGCTCCCTAGCTTGTCTTGGTCCCCTTGTGCCCCTTCAGATGATACCATCGATAGGTTTTATTTCCGTGTGAAAGGTGGGTTGGCAATCGAGTTGTGTTTTTGGGTTTGCCCGAATGATGGCCTTGGGTCGTTTGTAGGGTGGCTGATTTTCATCTTCTCTCCATCCCCACTCGGTAGCACATGAGCGGTAGTGTGGGCCATGCTCATCCCCGTCCCTCTTGCCCATCCCAACGATAAGAATGGTGAAAGTTTACTCGGCGCTCCGTTGAGCCTTTGTTGTTGTGGTCCCATATGGGAGCCCCAAAACGTTGTCGTGCTTGTGTCGTTGCTGTGCCCCTCGGTTGCTGTGAATAGAAAATTTTGATTGTGCTGGGTAGCCATGTGTGGCTCCATTGAAATTGGCTCCTTGTTATATTGTTCGCCTCCTCCCTATTTGGTGCGGAGGGTTTTGCTTTTCGTGTGAAAGGTGGGTGGTAATTGAGTTGGTTTTTCGGGTTTCCTCAAGAATGGCCTTGGGTCATTTGTAGGGCGGTCGATTTTCATCTTCTCTCCATGCCCACTCAGTAGCGCATGAGTGGTAATGTTGGCCATGCTTGTCCCTGGAGGCATATGTGAACAATTCCTCGACTGATCCAAGTTCTCGGAGTTGTATGGGTTGTTGTGGTGTGGCTCCTTGTGATGGCTGGCCTCTTCATTGTTCGACTGTTTATGGCGTTGGTTTCTTGTGATTGTACTTTTTCTTTGTTGGCATTGTCAGTTGAGAAGCATACATTTAAGAGGGCCGTGGAAGGGTTTTGGTTGTAAACCTCCTACCCTCCCTCTTGCTTGCTTTTTCTGTCAGGTGATGTGAGGTGCTGTTCCCCTTTTTGTAAATTCAAGGGATGGCATTCCTTTCAAAGTGCACATCGTTTGTGGTTGCGCTGGCTTTGAGGTTTTGATAGATGTGTTGGCCCATATGTTTGATCGTGGGGTCAGATTTTTCCTTGCATCTTGCGTGTGTGGCAGAGTTTTTCGGTTGGAAATGTTAAGTGACAATGTTTATGGGCATTTTGTTGTTTCAATTGTGTATGCGCTCATGGTCCAATGGAGAGGAGGCTTGCTACGTCGATGGTGAGGCCTATCTAGAAGAAGGATTTCAAGGTGGAATGCTTCGACCTCCCTCCTTTGCGTGGAGGTGGCCGTAGGGGAAAATTATTCATCGTCCGGTCGGTAAAGCTGTGGGAAATCTCCTAGGTTGCCTGTACGTAGGGTGCGTGGGGTGCGGAGCTGCCCGATCCGTCCTCCTGTTTGGATAGGTTCTTTATTGTGTAGCAAGACTCTTGATTTGCATTTATTTCCTTCCTTTGCCTTTGCATCGTGGTTGCCGCAGGCAGTCAATTGGTCGAGGTCCACCGTTGCTGCTGTCCGGGTGGACTCCTAGGGTGCCTCGGTGCGCGGCGGGGAGGGTCCGGGGGCATTTCTAAGAGAGGTTGTTGGGTCAGTCGGTCTTGTTTTGTTTCCTTCCGTTTCCTTTGCATTGAGGCTGCTGTAGGCAATCATGCGATCGAGGTCCATCATTGCTGCTGTCAGGGTGGACTCCTAGGTGGCCTTTGTGCGGGGAGGGGAGGGGAGGGTTGGGGGCATGTAATGTTTCAATTGTGTATGCGCTCGTGGTCCAATGGGGAGGAGGCTTGCTACATCGATGGTGGGGGCTATCTGGAAGAAGGATTTCGAGGTGGAACACGTTGACCTCCCTCCTTTGCGTGGAGGTGGCTGTAGGGGAAAATTATTCATCGTCCAGTCAGTAAAGCTGTGGGAAATCCCCTAGGTTGCTTGTACGTAGGGTGCGTGGGGTGCGGGGCTGCCCGATCCCTCCTCTTGTTCGGATATGTTCTTGTATTGTGTAGCGAGCCTCTTGATTTGCATTTATTTCCTTCCTTTGTCTTCGCATCGTGGTTGCCGCAGGCGGTCAAGTGATCGAGTTCCACCGTTGCTGCTGTCTGGGTGGACTCCTAGGTGGCCTCGGTGCGCGGCGTGGCCGTAGGGGAAAGTTATTCATCGTCTGGTCGGTAAAGCTGTTGGAAATCCCCTAGGTTGCCTTTGCGTAAGGTGCGTGGGGTGCGGAAGGGATGCATTTTTTATATAAAAGGCTGGCGCGGGCTTGCCCGCTTCTCTGGTGAATCATGATAACTCGACGGATCGCACAACCCTTGTACTGACGATGCTTCATTCAAATTTCTACCCTATCAACTTTCGATGGTAGGATAGAGGCCTACCATGGTGGTGATGGGAGACAGAGAATTAGGGTTCGATTCCGGAGAGGGAGCCTGAGAAACGGATACCACATCCAAGGAAGGCAGCAGGCGCGCAAATTACCCAATCCTGACATGGGGAGGTAGTGACAATAAAAAACAATACTGGGCTCATCGAGTCTAGTAATTGGAATGAGTACAATCTAAATCCCTTAACGAGGATCCATTAGAGGGAAAGTTTGGTGCCAGCAGTCGCGGTAATTCCAGCTCCAATAGCGTATATTTAAGTTGCTGTAGTCAAAAAGCTCGTAGTTGGATCTTGGGTCGTAAAGGTCGGTCTGCCTACTTGGTGTGCACCTGCCCTTCCGTCCCTTTTGTTGGTGGCATGCTCCTGACCTTAATTGGCTGGGTCACGGCTCCGGTGCTATAACTTTGAAAAAATTAGAGTGCTCAAAGCAATCTTATGCTCTGAATACATTAGCATGGAATAACGTGATAGGAGTCTGGTCCTATTATGTTGGCCTTCGGGACTGGAGTAATGATTAATAGGGACTGACGGGGGCATTCGTATTTCATTGTCAGAGGTGAAATTCTTGGATTTATGAAAGACGGACCACTACGAAAGCATTTTCTAGGGATGTTTTCATTAATCAAGAATGAAAGTTGGGGGCTCGAAGACGATCAGATACTGTCCTAGTCTCAACCATAAATGATGCCAACCAGGGATCGGCGGATGTTGCTCTAAGGACTCCGCCAGCACCTTCTGAGTAATCAGAGTGTTTGGGTTCCGGGGGGAGTATGGTCGCAAGGCCGAAACTTAAAGGAATTGATGGAAGGGAACCACCAGGAGTGGAGCCTGTGGCTTAATTTGACTCAACACGGGGAAACTTACCAAGTCCAGACATAGTAAGGATTGAAAGATTGAGAGCTCTTTCTTGATTCTATGGGTGGTGGTGCATGGTCGTTCTTACTTGGTGGAGCGATTTGTCTGGTTAATTCTGATAACGAACGAGACCTCAGCCTGCTAACTAGCTACACGGAGGTTCCCCTTCGTGACCAGCTTCTTAGAGGGACTATGGCCGTTTAGGCCATGGAAGTACAGGTCTGTGATGCCCTTAGATGTTCTGGGCCGCACACGCACTACAATGATGCAGCAAACAAGCTTTTCTTCCTGGTTCGAGAGGATCGAGAAATCTTCTTAAATTGCATCGTGATGGGGATAGACCATTGCAATTATTGGTCTTCAACGAGGAATTCCTAGTAAGCGCGTGTCATCAACTCGTGTTGACTACATCCCTGCCCTTTGTACACACCGCCCGTCGCTCCTACCGATTGAATGATCTGGTGAGGTGTTCAGATTGCATCGACGATGGTGGTTCGCCGCCATCGACGTTGTGAGAAGTTCATTGAACCTTATCATTTAGAGGAAGGAGAAGTCGTAACAAGGTTACCGTAGGTGAGCTTGCGGTAGGATCATTGATAGCAGGGGTTTTCTTTTTTGGTTCGGGTTGGTTGGGTTTCGATTGCAATGTTGTGGGACTGTGTGATGTGTCTCTAGGGGAGAAGGTTTGGTGTTTGGCGGGAACATTGTTGGTTGCTTGTCTTGAGGTAATGCTTGTTTTTTCGTGTGTGCTTGCAAGCCATGCTTGTGCTTGTCCCACCCATCCTTTGTTTTTCTTTCCCCCAATGTGTTTCTGCGGGGGGTTCGAAAGCTTGTTTCTTGGGAGCCCTTCCGATGACCTGTTCGGGCGGCCATGGTTGTTGCTTTTGAGGTGCTCGGGAAATACGATGGATAAAAAATTCAGACTCATTCGTAGCGGCGGTGCTCGGTCTTTTATTCATTGGAAGGAATGGGCCAAGGGTGCGGGCTTCCATAGTTGGTTCTCTCGAAAAGGCGGCGATGGTTGATGTGTTGCTTGCGTGAGATTTTTCGCTGGTGGTTGGGTCGAGGGAGTGGTTGCGCGCGCGCTTGGTAGCTCAAACCTTCCGTGAGGGGAAATTGTCGGGGTGGGGTCAGTGGGGGATGGATGAAGTGCGGTTGATCCCGTTGGGTTGAATACCCTAGTCCCTCCCGACCGTGCCTCGACAATGCCCTCGCGGAAGGGTTGGGTGTCTAGGTAATGAAAAACCCTCCCTCGGTCTGAGCTCCAACGGGATCACAATTTTCCCAGCTAGTGGACAAGAGGGTGGCAATCTTATCTCGTGCCTTTGCCGTCGAGGGAATTCCTCTTCCTCTTGTGAGCCACTCCTCTTCTAAGGGAAAAAGAAGTAGTGGGTTGTGTCTTTGTTCCTCCCTTTGGATTGTGGGTTTTTTGTGGGACTTGGTCATTTATTTCCTTGTTTCGTGGTGTGCGCTTTGCGGGAGTCCCTCCCTTTTAGTGGCCTTGCACCATCAATGTATTTGTGGCCCGCAGCTTTTTCCGACATTGAGTGTCCACCCGTGACAACTCTTTGGAGTTTGATTCTTGACCCCTGTTGACTTTCTCGCTGGAAAGGTTGTTGGGTGTTTTGTACACGAAGGGTGCAACAACGGGGTGGGTTTTTTATTAGTAGTCTATTTTTTGTTTGAAGCCTTGTGCCGGGTTGGGGGGTTGTTTACCTTTCAATGACGTGCTCCGGTTGCGATTTATTTTCTTGGTTGTGATTTATTTGCTTGGTTGTTTGATTGTTGTTTGATTATTGTTGGTTATGTTGTGAAGCTAGAAAGGGTGTTGTGTAGGCCTATCATCACCTATACCAGCTTCCTATGAAAGTCTTAAACCTCAGCTCTTCAAAAGAAGCTTGAGAAAAGAGAGAAAGACATCAAAAAAGCAATGTAACTCTAGTTCCACACTTTCTCTTACTTTTGCCTGTGGGCCCGCACCTTTTGTTCAAGGTATCTGCGTACTTATACGCTTTGTATGTAAAGGGGAAGGTGCGTACCCCTGTAAAAGTCAAAAGGAGCAATGTTTATCTTAAAAAACTCATCTTGGGTTAATTCTAGAGTTTTCTAGAAGCATTTGTTACGTGGATTGTTCGCTCCAAGTGGTTCATGCATCCCATCATAGGAGGAACTAATCCCTTGTTGAGAGGAGCTATCCCTTTGAAGGAGGACTCTATCCCTTTGAAGGAGGAGCTGG
>APFE031614694.1:0-17212 GCA_000404065.3 Pinus taeda | reverse complement strand
TTCAACTTTTAGCTCAAAAAGTATCTCTCTCACACTAGCTTCTTTGCTCTTTTGCTTTAGCCTCCAAAAACTAGCCTGTTCATTATGGGGAGACAGGCTTTTATAGATAAAGGGAGAGGAGATATACATTGTATGTGGACACATTCTGAGTTTTGGTAATGTCTCACAATAGCCATTGCCTTGGATAGAAAAGCCAAAACCCGGATGCTTTTGTAGGCTTTTTCCTTCAGGGAACTGAGTGAGTCGCAAGGGAAAAAGCATTCTAGCATGCACTGGCCAGAAATCATGCCTAATTTGTGTGGCGCGGGACGTGCTCTGGGACAGAGCGCTTATGGGCGCGCCCTCTTTGTAAGGACTGAGCCATTGGCGCGGGGTAATACACTGTGGGCCCGTGCTAATGGGAAAAAGGCATTTTTCAAGGCTAATCTTCAGAAGGTGTCTTCAGGGTTATTGAACTTCATACTCAGGAGGCCTCAATGCAAGTGTTTTCAAGTTATGTCACTGGTCACAGGTCCATAAATGTGTCCTCCAATGCGTGACAGTGGGGGCGCGACAAGGACGGTGGCCGATGGTGACAAATTACTGCGTAGCAGTTATCAATGATTTGCTCTATCATGTTATGTATTGATGCACACTAACTTATCAATGTCCAAGTTATGTATTGATGCACTTGTTTTTGCAGAAGTGGGATTTGTTGGCTTTGCAGGCGTTCCAGTTTCACCTTATTGATACCATCCAGTATTCTTACTGAGCCAACATGATGAGCAATTTCCAACAGGCAGGGTGGAACATCAGCGGCAACAACAACAAGGTCAACCGCAGGCACAATAGCGGCGACAAGAACGTCATCGGCCGCAATGCCAAGATCCATGGTAATCCCATCATCGGCGAAAACAGCGGAAACAAAACCAACAGCGACAACAAGAACACCAAGATTCACGACAATCCCGTTAACGGCGGCATCAACGGAAATCCCATCATCAGCAACAACAACAACAGCAAGAGCAACAACATACTGAACAACAACAACGAAGACAAGGGCGGCAGCAACAGCCCGATCACCTTCTAGAGTAACTTATAGTACCAGGTAATGGCGACTTAAGTAGACAAACTTATACTAAGTGGCTTTTGTTTTCCTCTCTAAAATTTATGCTATGCTCGCGCACCTTCTAGAGCAACTTATAGTACCAGGTAATGGCTACTTAAGTAGACAAACTTATACTAAGCGGCTTTGGTTTTCCTCTCTAAAATTTATGCTATGCTCGCGCAATATATGTACAAATATGTCATGGTTTATGATTCGGTTTCTTTTCATCTGCAGAGAGACCTAATGATTTTCTTTTCTTTTGCTTAATTACATTGTTATTGTTTCGCAGGTAGGGGAAGAAAGAATATATACAGTCGAAGATTATCTGTTTATCTATGACTGACGATGTGTTGATATATAGATAGTTTAGAGATATATAGTACATTTATATGAATAAGGCATCTCCATATCAATTCAACAATTGAATGGGCATGGCCATGGACGGTTATGTCATTATGGTCATGTTAGCCTATGCAAGATAGATGTGCATCAGATATATATTGTAATTTTGATTGATGAATTAGCAAACTACCTACCTGGTTCCTTTGTTTTTAATGGCTCTGGTTGTCATACTTCACTTTAGAATAAGTTATTTGAATGAATGAATAAATAAATAAATTAATTCAAAAATTATTAATCAAAATTAAATTAAAAAATATTTTTTTAAATGTAATTATATTATATATTATATACATAATGAAGTATTCCCTAAACCATGGTTTTGATATATTTTCTAATATCATTAAGTTAAAAGCCAAGCTGACTATGTAATTGGTATATTCTAATAAAACGTTTTCACTTATAAAGTTATTTTAAATAATATCTTTTATTTCTAACTTTTGTAAAAAATAACAAAATTGCAATGTTTTGGGCATTTCATATCAACTTCCATAGTCAAATAGGCATGTTCATAGATCATTATGTCATTATGGTCACATTAGCTTAAGCAAAATTGATGTGCATCACATTCACATTAGAGTTGGAAGTGGATATATTGTAATTCTGATTTAAGTATCATTAACTAGTTACTTTGTTTTAATGCTTTCAATGGTTTGGTACTCATACTTCATAATAAGTTAATTCAATAACTAATTAAATAAATTTAAAAATCAATTTCTTATTTAACACTAATGTCACTTATTCTATGTTTTAAATGATGTAAAGTGATAGAGTGATTTTTATTCCATGTTTTAAATCATGTAAAGTGATGGAGTGATTTTTAATAGTGGAATTATATTTATTTGAAAGATAATGGTTTTATGCTTAGTTCGGATTTGGTTTGAGATTTATAGGAGGTAGTTATTAGATCTAAGATCCACTATATATGTAATGATTGTTTGAAGATTTGAAGAGTATCTTGAGACTCTTTAGTGTTTGGAACTAACTTTTATGCCGAGTTTACAATTGGTTTGAGATTTATAGGAGGTAGTTATTGGATCTAAGATCAACTATATATGCAATGATTGTTTGAATATTTGGAGAGTGTCTTGAGACTCTTTAGTGTTCCGAATGTTAGGATATTCCGACACATAGGAAATAGTTAAGTTCAACTTGGTCTAGTATAGAGTTAGGTATAGAGTTAGGTAAAGTGTGTTTCTTTACCGTTGTACATTTTGTAACTTACAATCCGACGGTCACGATATGTAGTGATCCAACGGTTCACTCTCTCCTCGGTATTACCGACACTTGATCCGTGGCTTGACACCCGATTGGTCCATGAGTTCTATTTAAAGCGCATGGAGGGTCATTGTTCAGGTAATCCATCTATGAGAGAAAGCTTATGCAAATTTTCATTCTTTGATTAATAAATTGCCTGAAGTGGCCACGTTGGCTCAGGCCGTGGACTGTTTCCCTCTTTGAGGGTTTTAACCATGTCAAAAATACTGGTGTATTGATTTGAGATCTGGTTGTGATCGGTGTCCTTTTGGTGTTCTTTCTAAGGAACTTACCCTGTAAATTCCTACATAATGTAGATTACCGATGAATTTTGTGGTCAAAGTCAAGGATCCAGTGGAAAAATAGCAGCAATAACTCGAAGTGGACAAAGGATAGGACTTATAGGAGGGAATCCCCCTCATTTATTACTCCCCACTTCGAATTCCCCTTCATTCAGCTCGAAGTACAAGCAGCCAAGTCATGCACTAGAAGGCAGCCGAGAAAGTGGAGGATGATTGATGATTATCTCGAGTTTTGGGAGCCAAGCCTCCCTCATTTTAAGGAAGTTGTTGGTAGCTTCATTTGTATAAGTAGAGATGCCTAGGGCCTCACTAGGGCCGGATTTTTGTTGGATTTTTGTTGTACTTTTTCTTATGTAAACTTTTCTCAACTTCAAGCTTATTTTTTTGACAATTTCATGTAATCTTGTTATTATTTTGGAAATAAAGATGGAATCCTTTTTGAGTTAGCATTGAGTTACCTCAGAGGGTTGAATATCTTAGGTTAGGGCCCAATCCAAGCATCCAAGCTCCTCTTTACTTGTATTTGTATGTTTTATTTTAGTTGTAGATCATATTGTTGCTAGATGTATTTCTTTCATGGTTAAGAATAGGTTGCTTTTGATGATTTAGTAGTTTGCTTCCATTTTGTGCTTTCTATAGCAGGATAAGAAATTGTAAAGAAAAGATTAAAAAGGCTAGCAATAGTGCCTTGGCCTCTCTTCCTCCCTTTGAGAACATGATTTGAGGCAAAGACCCTCTTGTTGCCCCAAAAACACAGATTTTCCTCATTCATAGGATTTCTAGTGTTTGCAGCTTTTTAGTAGTTGATAGTCTAGTTTTGTTTTGCTTCAAAACTTCTTCATCATGCTCACTTCTTTATTTACAATAGTCTTCTTTCATGCTTTCCTTTCCTGCAGCATTTCTTAGCATTTACTTTCATGAATCATAGTTTAGACTAGTTTGATGCAAAACTCTGTTTTTCTAGATCCACTTATTTCATTGCTTTCTTAGTCTCAGTGGTTGACTATCAATTATTTATGCAGCAAATATCTTCTAGTAGTAGATCAGCCTATCATCCATCCCATCCTCCATCTGATCCATTCCCTACAGGTCGCCCAAGTCTCCCCTCAATTATGCCTTAGTTTCCTGCATTTTCCATAGAATTCCTTCCTCTCTCCTTGAGCAAATCCAATCATCTTTCTCTCTCTTAATGATTCTTGGTAGACCGTAGGTGCCCTAAAACCTCATTCCAACCTTCATCCACCTTTTCCACCTACTCTCACACCCTCAAATTAGCCATAATTGCTCTCGGCCTCCTCATGTAGGCCTCCTGTAGAACATTGTTTTTCCTCCTATAGATTTCCTGTGTCCTCCTGTAGATTTTCCTGTAGGCTTTCTTTTGAAGGCCGAGTGTGGGAAAAGCCTCCAGAAGGCCACCTGAGACCTCCTAGGACCCAACCAAACCATCCTACATCCTCTAAAGCCCCAAAACCGCCTTTGAGCACCACCTATTCGTTCCCACATTCACAAACAATAAATCGCATACATGTCAATTCACATAAAAATCCAAAAAGATGTTTTTTGCTCATTTACTTCCAGAAATAGCTTAGTTAGATGTTGTTTACTTCTTTGAATAGATAGATGGCATTATTCTCATGGTTTTCATAGTGATTTTTGAAAAATTAGGATTAATTGGTTAAGTAGGATTTACTTGGTTTGCTTTACATTTCAGTCTTCCTTTCTGTAGTTAGATTGGTATATATAGAGTAGTCTTTCTTTTCTTTCATCACATATAGAGCTTCTTCTAGAATCCATAGAAGTTGGCTTGAGCTCCTAGTGATCTTGTGCCAGCTAACCAAGTGACAACCTGCAGTAAGAACTAGTACTTGTGCATACAACACCGTCGCTTCCAAGTTTGTTATGAACTATTAGGTTGATAAGAGTAAAGAAGGCAGCGTAGCAGTTGCAGCATTGTTGCTGCAATACTAGTGCTTACCAATTTTCTGTGTGGGATAGTCTCTATCATAGTTATGTTTTGGGTTAAAAAATAAACACTGGGATGTATATAGAAAGGAAGTCTACTCTATTTGGAATCTCATAAAGGTCTTCAAACCTTTATATTTGAAAATTTTGGGAGTCACAATTATGGCCTTCTTAGTCCAGGGAGAAAAGAATTATAGTGTAGCTGTGGGTACAAGTAGCAAAAATATTATGTTTGAAGAAGACTAACTGCAACCATATCACACTCAACTTGAATTAATAAGCTAGTACATATTTACAACTGAAGTGACTTGCATTCAGTTGAATCATTTCAATTTAAACCTAGTTGTTGCACTTGTTTTCTTTTCCAAACCTTGGTGGAATTTTCTCTGTTCCTAGTAGGAAGATGTTTTCCTTTGATTTTCTTAGGATCCCATTCCATTTCACTTCTACAGTCTCACGTCATATGCTCAAAATTAGGAAATTTATAACATTCTACATTGAACTTAATTAGCAAAGCAGCTAAACTCTAAAATCCATCAGGGATTCTGTGTTATCTACTTGAAACCTTCCTTCTAGGGTTTTGATGGTGTCCTTTCCAATCATCCTTGCAGTATGATCTACAATCTCTAGATTTATGACCAAAATTACTGCAACAATAACATTAACCAAAGAACATGGTTTGATACCTGGATGAGAAGATTTTCCTTGATGATTTTTTAAATTTTCTTTCCTTGGAGAAGATTCAATATTTGGTTGATCCTCATTGAAACTGACATAAAGGGAAGATTGCTTAAATCCATCAGTATAACTGTTAGGAGAGGAAGCACTTGCAACATTCTTTTGGATTTCATTTTGATTTGGATTTTGGATAATGATGATGTCACTTTCAAGTTTTTCTTCTAGTTTAATCTTTGGCGGTTCACATATATAACCTGATCCAAAATGGATTTTGGATAGACTCCTGAGTTTAAGTATTCCTCACAGAGGAAAATGAAAGTCCAACAAAGTTCTTGGAAATAGCCATATTATAGATATCTTTTCCTTCTGAATCTACTGCAACTTGAATGGGAAAAAATGGAATCAGGGTGTAGAAGTTATTGCAGAAAGAAGATGCCCCTTGTTCTTTAGAAAAAGAGGCAAAATCCCCTAAAATGGGCAAAAAACCCTTATAAAGGAAAATCGCATCGGAGAGGGTCCAAGAGCAGACTTAAGCAGAAAGAGGAAGAGACTCCTGATTGTCGATCCTCAACATATCCAGTCGGAGGAGGCTTGCGTATATAACCTAAGGTGGGACCCCGGGCCGAGTGATATTGCGATCGCCAATATCGGCGGATCGGCATCGACGATGCCATGAGGCAAGGGAAGGACCCCCAGGGCTATTCGATATGTGATTGCAATATATCGCATCACATCGTCACGTCGGAGTGGTATAAAGGGGTGATAACGCCAGACCTGACGGACTTTATAGGCATGGGTTGATAAGTTTTGAGTTTCAGAAAACAGATTTTCCCGTGTAATAGTGCATTTCAGTGTAAAAACCGAAATACAAAGGAAAAAGCCCCCAAAGCGATACAGCCAGACCCAAAGGGGAAATAAAGACGCGATTAATGAAATTTGAGTTCTGTAAGCGGGATTTTGGGCGAGCCTCAAGCGGTAAATGGTATTGGGTTGGCTCTGCGTGATCCCATACAGCGAACGACGCGTGGTTGGCGGAGGAGAGAGGAAAACCACCTTTTCGGGCGGGTAACCTCCGTACCCTTAAGCCGCTCGAGATCACATATTGACCGTTGGATCGGGGATCACCCATATCGATGATGGGGCTTATGAAAGCAAACCAAGGCAGACCTGATGTGATTATAGGGTGGATTTGATAGAATTTGAAGTCCGATAAAAAGGATTTTGTCGGGTTTTTGAAGGTTTTCCCATGTATTTGGGATTTTTCCCAATACACTAATGCGATGCGATATGACACCTAATGGCAGACCCGATAGGGATTTATGAGCAATTGAATGGGATTTTAAGTCTGCAAATCACACCCAACAGTTTTTTTGCATACATTCTCTATGTAATGGGATTCTCTCCATTTTTTGGATTTTCGCCTATGAAATGGCCCCGATTCCTTCTGTAATCGCTCCTGATCATCATGCCACGCTGCAGCAGGCGTTTTTATAGGAAATTATGCACTTTGAAGCAACAAAGCCACATAGGGATAACAAATCACAGAGAAATGGCCAGGGAAGCCAAAAAGTCGGGAAGATGCCTCAAAAGAGCTAGAGAGCATGATTGAGAGCACAGGAGGAAGAAGCTAGCAGAAGCAGACAGAGAAAGCTGAAATCAAAGCTGCAAAAGGTCACTGGAAGGTTTCTGATGATCGCTTGAAGATCAAGCGAATCACAGAGGCACACAGAGTCCGAGAGCAAGAGCCTAGAGCCAGAAACCCGAGAGTTTCCAAGCCAAGGAGAGATGGTGTTCTGAGCCCATTGTTTCTATGTAAAACAGTGGAGTTGAGCCAAGAGCTTGTAAAAAGGACTTGCCATAATCCTAGAGAGCCTAGTTGAGTTGATTAGAGCTCATGAAGATGTAGCCCAAGAGTTTTGGGTGAAGTCCATATTAAATTGTTGTCTTATGTGTTTGCTTATTGCTGCATTTGTCTATTGTCATATGTATTTACATATCAGCACAAACAACAAAATTTTGAAAGCACATAAATAGTTTAAAACAAACATAAGCATACACCTATATTTTCAAACATATTATCAATTTCGCATTGGTTAATCAATAAGACTTGGGAACATTTAAGATTTGGAAGTGGGAGAGGTCCTTGTAAGTTAGACAAAAAACCTAAGTGCCCCATTTTTAGATCATAACCAAGTCCCTTTTTATCAAATGGTGATCTTTGAGGGCTGAAAATGTTATCCAATGATTGAGAACTTTTTAGACTCTTGCATAAATTTTCAACTTCATTTTTTAATGATAATTTCTTCTTCAAATTTCTCACAGTCTTCCTTTTTTTCGTCAATTGTATCTTTACAGCTTCTTCCATTTTCTTTGCTTCTTCTAGCTGATATTTTAGTGAGATGACTTCTTCTTCATGTCTCCTTTCTTGTTGATGCAATTTTTCTTCAAGCTTACTAAAGTCCTTATATATTTCTTCTACTTGGAGCCTTAGGAGAACAAATTCTTCCTTTGTACAATAAAGGCATTTCTTCTTCTCTTCAAGGTATTTATTTTCTTTTGTCAAACTACTTTTTTATTTTAGAGTAGCCATTAGTTCCGCTTCAAGGCTTTCTTCAACCTTTACTTCAATATATTTTTCATCTTCGATGTCTTTCATGTTTTTGGTGCCTTCATCTATTTCCTTTGATTCATGATCATCCTTGTGCTCTTGTTCCACATATTCTAATTCTGGTTCAATAGGCACAAAGCCAGATTCTTCATAGAGTTTTTGTACTTTTTCCCAAAGTCTTTTAGTTGAAGAACATTGACCCACATTTCCTTTTACAAAATCTGATAGACTACTCAATATTGCTTTCATTTCTTTTGTATTGTATTCATTTGACTCTTCTGTAGTTTTGTTTCTAGTAACAACTGATTCTCGTAACTAATACCCTAGAGCCATCAAATAGTAATCCATTTTGTTGTTCCATGACACATAATATGTTCCATAAAAAAATGGAGCTTTTCCAAACCGATATACTTATGATTACATAACTAACGAGGAGATATCTTCAAAAATTTTGGAGGATTTCCTTCTTGACATTTCTAGTTCTGTTTCTAGCATCTACCTTCCACCTATTAGGTTTTCCTTCAAGGAGCTGTCTCTGAAACCAATTGATGGAAATACTGGGGGGTAAATCAATATTTATTTCATTTGTTAGATTATGCCTTTCAATATTTTACTACAAGTTAAACTAGAACATAAGAACTAGACTAAAAAAAAATGTTGAAAATGATGAGGACTCGAATCCTCATATACAAATATTTAGGCTTCAAATTGTACAATAAAATCTCAAACTTCTTCAAGGCTCCAGCCTTGAATGAGAAATTCAATCCACAAACACAAATCTAGGCACTAAATTGGTCTCTATTGAGGACGTCATTCCTCTTAGGCTCCAACCTAAATCACTGCTTCAAAATGTCATCCAAAATGATTGCTTCAACTCAAGTCCACTTCAAGGTCCAAATAATTCAAATCCACTTCTTTAATATGTCTCCGAAACTTTTCAAAGTTTGTTCCAAATACAATTTAAATGCTACTCAAAATATCTTCAAGATATTTTCCAAATCTGCTCCAAGGATGCTTAAAGTCTATTTCAACAAAGGATTCTAGGGTTTCTACTAATGACCTCCAAGATACTCCAAAGAATTCTTCAAAGTATGGTTCAAATCAAAGTCAAATCCAACAAGGCTTCAATATTCTGAGTTTTGTTCAAAGGATAAAACCTAAGTTTGTCCCACAACAGGGCTGAGATCTACTCTTGAATAGGATCTGGGTCTACTCCTCAAAACAAATTTGAGATTTTCTCTTATAGGTGCAGAGTTAAGTGAACCTCAATTCTAACAAATAGATCTCATTCTCTCACCAAATTTTTAAACCAATATTACACTAGAACATTTAAAGCCGAAAACTATATGGTTGCAAATTATGTTCAATACAAATTAAAAGACAGCATCCTCTCAAAAAATTCACTTGTAGAACTTAGAATTCTCTACGCAGACCCTCAACATAAATCACATTTGTTCTCATGTTTGAGTGTGTTTTCCAATCCCATGAATCATAGAGTTAAATGTTATGAGACATTTGGAACCAATCCCAACAACATATTATATCGATTATAGAGTTCAAACCACATTGTTCAATTTTTTGGAAGCCCATTCAATCTCCTTTATTACAGTTGTGTTTTTTCCAAGACCCAATAAACAATCGCCTCAAAGATACATCAATGATACAACAAATTTTCCTTAGGTGGTTCATATTTCCCTTTTTTCCCTCCTACAATCCCTCATTTTAGATCTCCAAATTTTTTTCCATCAAAAGCATCAAGCAAATATCTATTTATATAAGTTGAGAGGCTCATTTTAGGGCTGAACTCTATATTAATTGGAGTTAACTATCAACACCATGACACATTTAATTGATTGCATCCATGCTTGTGACGATTTGGTATGCATTATGATATCAACTACCATCTTCATTATTCCATGAACAATGAGAGACTCAAGAAATTTAACATGGTCCTAAGTGTGTGGTAAAATTGTCGACAAACGTATGACTTGAGCTGTCAGAGGATTCACAACAAAAAAATTGAAGTCGGATTGGGCCACCAAAAATAAGCCATCACAAGTAGCTTTCACGTTGAGATTCCTTTATTCCCAACTCTTCCCAATCATAAGGGATGTTCAATAGATGCTACCATTTTGAGGCAATGTTAAAAGTCAAGATATTTAAGTTACTATTATTAATCACAATGAACTTCTCACTTTTTACGTTCTCAAACTAGAATTATTGGGAAGTACAAATTGTATCCCAATCATTTCTTATTGACTGAGAGGCTAAAATATCAGTCATTGTGATTTTGAAAAGAATGTTCCCCATTACTTTATCTAGAAAATGAATGAGTTGATCAGCTTTTCATTTACCTTTTTCAATAAGGGCCTTACAATCTTTCTCAGATGAGTCTCTGGGAATTGGAACATTGTAATAGCGGTTAAACTCTTGAATTAGAAACACCAATGGAATTTTTCTGCAAAGCACTAGGTTGCTTCTTCATTTATAGGGTTATTGTCTAGGTGATATTTCAAGGCTTAGTTTCCTATATGCCTTCTTCATCTGATATTTCAAGGCACCTTTAGGAACTTACAAGACATCATAGAAATTCTTCCAATGATCAATTTGTCTTCATATGAGATTGTGAAGAGAAACAATAGGGGAAGACCCATCATGATCTGTAATGTAAACTTGAAGGTGACGGTAAAATTGCAAGAATTTTTTTATGTATTGTAAGCAATGAATCACTTTGAAAAACACATAAAATGATGGTTTTTAAACTTAGTTAACAGTATAAAAGAGATACAATAGACCATATTAGAAACACATAACATCAAAAATGATAAAGGAGTTCACCCCTCTCCTGGGCTACATCTCCTGGTCCAGCTTCCAATGATGGCCTCTTTCATTAAGTGCTCAATTTTGTGTTTACATGGATTTACAGTGCTCAAAATGTGAATATTATGTCTCCACTGGCTTCAAACTCTAAAAAAACCACATATGGCCTCTTTTTACACCTCATTTGGCCAAAAATTGAGAAATTTATGTCTCTCCCAATTTTTTTTTCAATTTCCCCAGCTAACTATCCTACAATTCACTCCAAACCTAGCTTGGACGTCCCAAACCCGAAACTGGCACACAATTTTGGCCTACAATCATGCCCAACAGTGTAAATTTTCAGATGTTTTAAATGTCCAATAACGTCCATTTTCTGAAAATCTGGGTTGAATGGGGGCATGCGCCCAAGGGCAAGGGCTAACAGCGCACCCCCATCGGACAACCCCCAACCGAACTGCACTTGGTCACATCGTGGTGCATTGGGCACATAGAACATAGTGCTTGGGGCCAAAATCTACGTGCGCCCAAAAACTTGAGGTTGTGGTCATATTGATGGCCCATGTGGCCTGGGGTTGGCCCCCCTCTACGCGTGCCTAAGGATTAGCCCCCTCCATGGAGCTCTCGCTTGTGGTTCCATGTGGATGGGTCGTAACTTGGAGCTAGGGCTAAGACCTAGACCTTGGTCCCACCTCATGGTTCTTGTGGGCACGGTAACTAGGGTTAGGGCTTAGCCTTGGCCCAACCCCCATATATAATATGTGCCAAGTTTAAATAGAATTCGGGACTTGTTGATGGTTCTCAACCCGCCAAAATTCGAGGGATCACCCCGGTATGAAGTCCCAACTAGACCTCACACCATTTGGTTTGCAAGTCCCATCCGGTATGATGGTCTAGCTGTCATTGTCTTAAGGATTTGCCTCAACTCTTGCTTGTCAACACAAGAGAGTGGTTCGCTCTGTCTTTGAAGTGAGCTTCACATGCCTAGTGAGTGTAACTGTCACTTGTGTAAATGGTTCTTTCACTATCGAGGGAGGGGGTGAGAGTGAGTTCCAGGTCGATTAGGAGTAGTCCCAACGCTGCTAGGACCAAACAACACAACAAGACATGAAAATCTTTCGATGGAGTAGTCCACATAGATGCGGTAGTCACAACATACATGGTGAGATTACATGTACAACTCTCACGGAGCAGTCCGAACGAGTGCAACGATTGCTACAGCAAGCTTCATGTGAAAGGTCTATCTGATGTCTTGGAGAGAATTCTACACGGGCAAGACAGTGTTAACAGCATATACAACACATTTCCATTAATAGATTATGCATTCCAACAAATGAAGCAACTCAGACGTAGAACATAGGTTAAAGCAACATGCATTACAACTGTTAATGATCAGTCTTACAATAGATACAATACATGTGTGAAAACGTGTTGGCCTGTTACCAAGCTTCTAAATTAAGCAAAAGTTCCAAGACACATCGTTACACCATACATCACTAACCCTGAGTGCGGGGCATCGGAGCCACTACTTACTCCTCAAAGAAAAGATTACAAACTCTCTTGGCTATGTGGGATGAGCTGAGGTGAAAAGTCCTTTTCATGTACAAGTGAGGGGGTATTTATAGCCAAGGGTGAAACTGACCCTTGTGGCTTTTCGACTACCCTCATGACCGTTTGACTTCCATGAATTTTTGACTTAGATGACTCTTTGATCAACAAGTGGGTCTCTTGGACTTCCACGTTACATCACATTGATTAACAACAAGCCCATATTGGAGATGTGGGCGACATGACCCATGACGTGACTCGACATGAATTGACATGACAATGCTAGCACATTCATGCTGCTGTTGGAGTGCATGTCGAGGTATAGTGCTGCTGGGTGATGGATTTCTTCATGGTGTATCATAGCTTCACCTCCGCATGGTGAAGTGCGTGGAGTCTTCAATGGTCCTTGGTTCGCTTGATGAAGCTTTACATGGTGTTCCTTTCTTGCATGTTGGAAGGCTTGATAGGCTCATCTATTCGCGAAGGTGCATGTTCGTCGCGTTTGTCTGCTTCTCATGCTTCGTTCATTCGTATGTTGGTGAACCTTTCCTTCTGCATGTGCTCCCTTCATTCATCCCATTCGTCGTCTTGTCATGTTTTTTGGTGTATCTGTACCTACAGTCACTCATGACGAGATGACATCAAATCCAAATCCTCCTAGTCTACCATGACACATGATCATTTTGAATGCAAGTGACCAGAAGAGGCAACAAGGCTGCGATGCAGGATGATGGCTCTGGGAAACTGCTGATGAAAAATATGCAAGAGTCACTGAGAGATGGAGATGGGCAATCTCAGTCAACAGTGACTATCTGCAAGGTCTGGCTCAACTAGGAGGAAAAATTACGCAAATTTTGGGAGGAACAGTCCAGGTTGCTCGAGGGCAAGGTAGGCATGCTCTGCGCATTTTTTAGAACGAACGGGCAGTGGGGCTGGACAGCCATATTTTCCCAATTTTCCAAAGGAACGGGTCGATTTGCATGAAGGGTCGGCAGGCAAGGATTGCGCAGTTTTTCTAGGGAACTGCCCGGGAGACTGGAAGCCAAAACTACGCAATTTCCAGAGGGAACTACTAGTTGGCTGATGGGGTCACTGGCATCCAAAATTTCACAATTCCTGGAGGGAACTTCCAGTTGGTTGTTGGGGTCACTGGTAGCCAAAACTGCGCAATTCCCAAAGGGAAATTCCAATTGACTTCCCGGGAAACTAGCAGCAGAAACTGCTCAATTCCCAAAGGGAACTGAGAGTCTGCTGCTAGGGGGTGCTGGCAAGGAAAACTATATTGAGGCTGGGAGGCCAGACTACTGATCATCTCTATGCAATTTCTGAGCTTAGCTGACTAATGGGTAGTGGAAGGCCTTCTCATTAACATTGTGCAATTTCTGAGATGAACAGTTGGTCGACTGTCGGGATGACTGACTAGGAAAACTGTGCAATTTTCTGAGGGAGACATAGATGGGCACTTGGTGTCTATCCAGCCTATATGCGCAATTTCCTCAGTCAGTTGAGCGGATGAGGTCAGTGGCCTCTGCGCAAATTTTGAGGGGAGTCAATCTCGGGGTGACTGTTGTGTCTTACTGTCCGAGTGGCCAACATGAGACTTAATTGGATTGGTGCTTCTACATTGTTCTGGTTGACAGTCGATCGAGTCGATGGCAAGGTGATGGTCTGGTTGTTAGAGGGGGGTCTGGTCTTCAGAAATTTCATCAAAATGGCTAAGTGTGTGAACAATCGAAATATGTGTAGGTGATCATACAAACACACACTCACATGACTTGACGACGAAATGACCAAATCATCCAAACATACATGTTCAACATGACTGAATCATGGTGTAAGTGAAAAGCGCGACACTCGTGGTTGATCGTTCATTGATCGAGACAACACTTGCACAACAGTGAACGTGACTCCGTTTGTGAGTGTGACAGATGCTTTCATAGCAAACACAACAAACACATATGAAGTGAAGACTTTGAGCATAACTAGAACATGGTCATAAGCATGACTTAGATATCAACATGCAAAGACTTGAATGCAATGAACAAGAAAGGCAGATGTAAAGACTCACATGAGCTCACGGAGTGAACCCGAGTGTGTGCAGTCATCAAGTGAAACTCTTCAAGGGAGGCTCCGAAATTGGTGAAGGCCAAAATTTTGGAGGGTGGTTGTAGCCACTACAACACTTGGCGACACACTGGTAGAACTCCAGTTTCTCTGTTTTGGTCCATTTCTAGCACAGGGCCTTGGTCTTTTGGGGAGTATTGAATCGTTGTGCGGGTTACTTCAGTTTCTCCACTTACCCCATGGACATATGTGGTACATCCTTTGCCAACTCAATCAAAACAATCAAAATTTAAGCTTGAATCTCAGTGTTTCAAATCTGGAAAGGGTAGTTTAGCTCGTGAGTTGAAGATTTCTAGAGTATAAGTTTTCATCTCTAGTGTTTCTCCACTACTAGCAGGTTGGACAATACCCCAGCAGAGTCACGCAGGAATACACACATTGCTCCACTGCCAGCAATCCTCATCATTACCTCAGTGGAGTTTCATGCTTCACCTCTCTGCGCAGGAGGCCTTTCTCTTATTTTGGCTTTATATTTTTCAAGAGGACTGTGCATAGGCACTTACTTATTTTTGGGGTAGAAAAGGGATCCCAACTTATTGAGAGAAGAAAAGGGTGTTCCTTTAGAGAAGCATGTATGACCTCTTACATAGGTTTTCTTGTTTAGATTTTCCCCTTCCCCATTTCTACTAGTTGGATGAGCTTGAACACACACAGAGTAGAAGGCTAAGTACAGGCATGGGGCTTCCTAGTGTGGACACAGGTTCATGGTTGGACCAAAACTTCCCTTGCAGATGGCTCGTATTTTCTATCAAGAATTCATCATCCAAAAGTTACAACCAAGCACAGAGAAGGCAGACATGAGATTAGCCAAGTGTTGCAATGTCACAAGTTTCTTCTAATTTTAGCCACATACACTATTTAAAAGTGAGTACGTAGTAATTGGAAACACTTGTTTCCAGAAACAAAAATAGTAATATGTTAAATCAAAAAAATGAACGTGAACAAAAATAGTAAGAAAAATCAAACAAAGAAAAAGCAAAGATAATAAGAAAAACAAACCAAATGAAACAACAAGCAGCAAGAAAACTATGTACATGGCACGAGTGTGGCCCGTCCTACTGAAAATAATGCTTGAGATATTGGCCATTGGCAGGAAGTTAGTCAACCCTCTTGCCCAGTGATTGCAAATGATACGTGTGTGGACCAAGTCTCTTGTAGACCAGTGCAAGTCCACCACACTCCGCTACCAAAACCTAGTGACATTCTAGAAGACCTTCAAGTGAAGACAACACCACTATTTCAGGTACTTTGTGCAACATGGGCTTGGATGATGGCACTGGGTAGTTGTTTTTATTCTAGGAAGGGTTCAAGTTTCTGAAGTCAATGTGTAAGCATATTTTCCCATATTTCTTACGTGCAGGATGTTTGGTCAATTTAGTGTGATCTAAATTGCTCTTTAAAATGTCAACCCGGGGTTCGTAAACTGACGAAGTGAAGTGTACTATATGTACTAGATAACCATTTCCTTAGGCTTTTGTAATTTTAAGCTTTCTAGTTTGTTTTTGGATTTTATTTTTCCTTAATGTGTGATGGTAAAAGTGAAGTGTGGAGTGTAGATGGTGATGGTTTCTAAACTTGAAAGTGCTCAAAAGAAATCTTTGCAATAACTAAAATGAAATCAATTCTTAAGAGAAAACAAATGCATCAAATGGTGAACTAATGACAATGGCCCAGTATCCTTGCTGCTGAAAATGAAAAGAAAGCAAAAACAACTCAAACTTAAAGCAAAGCAGCTAATTCACACTACTTTAACATTTCAAATCCTTTGCGCTTCGGCTCAATCTACCTGGTGGGAAGTAATCATAAACAAGTTAAGCAATATGATATCTAACTGTCCAAGAAAGTAAATTGCATAAAGAAACTAATCACACTACTTGAATCTTTCAAATCCTTTACCCCTTAGCTCAATCTACCTTGGGGAAGTAATCATGAACATGTCAAGCAATATGATAACTAAATGTAAATTGCAGAAAAGAAACTAATCGCACTACTTAAACTCTTCTAGTCCTTTACCATTCAGCTCAATCTACTTTATGGAAAGAAACCATGAGTAAGCAATATGACAACTAAATCACACTACAGTTAGTAATATTCTGATTCTTTGCTGATATAGTCATTTGACCATAGAAAGAAATCATAAATTGATGAGCAGTATGATATCTAACTAGCAGAAAAATAGGTAAGCAAATCACAACTTGAAAAGGACAATGCTGAATTTAAACTCCAGAAAATAAAAGTTAGCAGGAAGGACAAGATGATCTGATATGCCAAAAGTTATCAAAAAGACGAAAAAATGCCAATAGTTATCACTAATCTACAATCAACCAGTTGAACACACTTGCATGAATTAAAATTGCATGAATGAAAAATCTAATCTATCAAACTTGAAAGCAATCAAATGACATAATGAAATCAAAGCAAATATTTACA